>NDXB01004952.1:0-50761 GCA_002631895.1 Agapornis roseicollis
CTCCCCTCCCCTGGCATCTGGCTCAGGGCATGCTGGAGTGTGAGTAGTAGCATAGTTACTGCATAAGGGATGCAGTCTGGGTGAGGTATGGTGGGCCTGGTCCTTAGGAAAGTCTAGTGCTCTTGGTGGGGATGCCTTGATCTGCTGGAGAAGGATGTAGGCATGTCTTGCCATGGAGGATTTTCTTGCAAGGCAGCTATGTCCATTTTCTCCTTAACTGTATCTTTATAGTGCTTCTGGGGCTGAGCTGGAACACACAAAATGTCTGGGCTCCCTGGGGAAAGCTGGTCTGTGATGACCAAAGCCTGGATAGTACAGTGTGCAGGGGATGAATTGTATCTATAGCTAGTGTGGATGGGTGAAGCTACTGTGTGTGGCTGTGCTATATAGCAGGTCACTGGTGAGATCCCAGCAGCTCTAACAAAAGACTGAAGGACCATCAGCCCTATGGCTGGCAGAAACTGCTAGTGGTGAGTTACGCTTCTTGTGCCGAGGAGCTAATGCTGGTGGAGTGCTGAAGAAAAGAAGCAAAAGGTGAAACCAGGGATATAGAGGGAGAAGATGGACAGATAATGTGACTTGTATCTTTTTCCTAGTGAGAAAACCTTGAGCGTATTACAGGATGGGGTTGGCCTGCTCAGTGGGTTTTGGGTCACTCCACAGCAGCACTGGGGCATGATAGACTATTGGTGTAGTCAGTGATAGCATCCAGTTTGAGCTGTGCATTTATGGAGTGACTCCACCAAACACTTGTGCATCCGTGCTGTGAGCAAAGGTAAGATGAATCCCAGTTCCTGGGCCACTGAGTACTGGAACTATCAACCTAGGCATGTCCTGTACCTTCCTCTGAAGCAGCTAACTTTGGGGATGAGGTGATGAGGAAGGACATGGCATGGGGTGACTGTCAATTCCAGCTTGCCTCCGCTGCTTTGTGCCAAGGTCCTTACTGTTTTCTGGGTCTTCTTTTTGTTTGTTTCCCCTTCCCCCAGCTGTGTAATTTCGTTTATAAAATGCTGAAGTGTCAGCTGGGATCAAGTTCTGCCTTTCTTTTTCCGTTTCTGCTTAAATGAATATTGACGTAGTGTTTATTTTCCTTTAATATTCATGATAATAAAGGACTTGGAGCCATTCACTTTTAATTGCACCCTTCTCCGGGAAACAGTCTAATGAAATTAGAGAGCTTCCAGTGCATGAAAGGAAAACAAACTTTTCGCCTTCTCTTCCAGAAGTGTCCAGTGGGGTCCCCAGCAGTGTCCCCTTTCCCTCTGCTGCAGTGGCCTGGGAGTGGGAACTTCAGTCCAGGACTCCCGGGCTGTGGCACCTTCCTGCTGCGCTGTTGGGGAGGCCACAAAACTTGGTGACTTGCAGCCCCTGCAATGTGGGGCAGTGGCCTGGAGGGGCGGGAAGGAGGCAAATTTGCATCTCCCCTGTTTCCCAGATGGGAGCTCTAAAATGGGAGTTCCATTTCTACCCTAGCAGCACCTTCCCTATGTGACCATAAGCTCGGTGCTGTCTTTCCACACCTCAGTTTCCCCAGCAGTGAGGAGGAATTGGGTCAGTTGTGCTGCCTGCCCTCCCTCTTGACTGGACACTGTCTTCTTGCCCTTGTGAGGCTCAGAGTGTCTCTGTTCTTCTGCAGCAGTGGTTAGCTGTTTAAATTGCATCTGGCAAAACAATCACGGAGTGATGCCTTGATGACAGAGCAATGACCAGCTCTCCCTTTCAGCACTCAGTCAGCGCTGCTTCTCCCTCCCCTAGCATTATCCACAAGCAAATTGTTATATTGAACTGTGCAAATTGCTGAGGAGCTTCTGTTGGGAGCGTGAACCTTCTCTGACACATAATACCAATCTGTCTGAGCATGCCTGATGGTCAAATGCAGCCTGGTGTGGAGATGACCAATTCCCTAGCAGCATCTGTTTTGGCAGAAGGGGCAGTGGTGGCTTCTGCTCTTGGTGTAGTTGGTGACAGAAGGCAGCAAGCCTGGAGACTTCCTGTGCACCATAACAATTCTGCTGCTGTCTCAAAGCTGGGTTTTCACAACTCTTTAAGTGTTGTATGTCAGCACCCAATGTGGAAAACATCCTATGTCACAATTAGGTTTGGTGACTTCTGTGCCAGAAAGCTTTCTGTTCTTGAGCTGCCTTTTGATGAACAATCAGACACTATTGGTCACATCATGCTCAAAACCAACTGAGTGCTATATGGGGCTTTCTTACATGTAGTGGTTGTTCTCAGCAGCAATGTCTTTTGGCTGAGACAAAACCTTAAGAGATACTCTTTTAATGTCTCTGTTCTGTCATGTATGGGTAGGGCTGAAGAGTGCAACAGGCTGATCATTTTCATCCTGTAAAATATGCATAATTCTATTTTACATAGGGAATAATCATTGCAGAACTGACTTTTTTTTATCCTTTTCCTGCTGTAATTACTATCCACTTGCGGATGCCTGCGCCAATGTCTGTGCATGATGAAATGAGTGAGAATTTAAACTGCCCTGGGTGATGGGACATAGACCTTGCTGAAAAATTTAAATGTCTCCTAGCCAGAGGAGGCAGGCCCATAAATAAGGAATGAAATCCCTACTGCAGGAGTCGAGAGCTAGTGCAGCTCCAGACTTAACACCTTCCTGCCCACCTCCAGACATGCCTATAGCTGTGGTACCCACAGCATGTGTAGGAGCCCCTGGGCTAGGGGGCTTGGCTGTGCCCCTGTGTGTCAGAAGTAAGCCTTGAAATCAGGAATAAATTGGAAGTACTATCCTGAGCTTAAGTGGCATGTTGATCCGTTTAGCCTAAGAGCTAAGGGTACTGGCACCTGTGGAGCAGAGAGGCTTAGCTGGAACAGAAGAAACAGGCAGTTTTTCTCCATTGGAAAATGAAAGAAACAAGGAATTAATCTCCTTGCAACATGGAGGGGGTACCATGGGAAGAGCATCTTTCACATGCTATGTCTGGTAGCATGACTAAACCACTATCCTTTTAGTTTTCCAGTGGAGAACTGTTTCCATTCCCACATCTCTTTGAAGATATTTTACAGCTGTCTCTTGCAGATCAGCCCAGATGATCACAGATGAAATGACAGTTTGGTGAAAAATCTCTCCCAGAAGTAAGTTGTTATTTCTGTCCATTACTGACTGTGCTGCTGAGTTCACTGTGGAGCACAGGGGTTAGAGACCTAAAGCATCATCAGCTCTGACTCCTTTCTGTCATATGTAGAACATCAGGGATCTCTTCTTCATCTTTTGCTGCTGGCAAGGGCTCATCTAGCATGCAAACATGAGGCTCAGTTTGCTTCTGGACCTTTGCCCTCAGTCCACACTGTTTAAGCAGTTGCATGGAGAGTGAAATTGTGTGGAATGGACCAGTGTCTTGGGAGGATGCCATGCCACTTCTTGTTTTTGATGTGAAATCTCTTATTTTCTGTATTCATGTCCCAGGAATGGGATGAGGAGCTTGGCTCACCCTATATTACCAGATATCACCTGATATCTCACCCTAGCCCCAGGTACAAGAACCAATTGCCCCATTTCAGCCAAAGCTGTCATGGGGCAGGAGTCTCAAAGGTGCTTAGTTCCTCCAGTTCAGTGAAAGGGGGAGAGAAATACCCAAATTGGTGGTTCCAAGGGAAAGGTAGTTTCCAAGGGGCAAGCTCACCAGCATCAGACATGTGAGAATCCATTTAGGAAAGTCCCTGAAAAATCACCTTTGTGGGCTCTGCTGCCTGTGGATGAATGGATGTGATTAGGTGGGATGTAGATGAAGGCAGATTTCAAGCTTTACTTAGGTGGCTCCATAGCACCTTTCTGCCACCAGCTCTCAGGGGTGGGATTGCAGCAGCAAGATAGGCAGTATGAATATCTGCTTCCATTAACGTGGGTAATTGCTTTGTGATTCCCTTCTCAGAGCTGGGTGCAGTGAGCTGTGCAGAGCAGATGGAAATTGTATGGGTGTAATTTGGGGGATGATGTAGAAATTAGCCAAGGTGCTGGAGCATCCTTTGCTGGGGTCCCATGGAGGTGGGTACCCTCTACTGTAGTGGGTGTGCAGCAAGAGCTAACAAACCTTCTGGGGGTTGCAGAGGATGGTGTAGGGTAGGGGAGAGCTCATTCCCTGGCCTTGATCCTTAGGGATGTCTTCGTGGGTTCTTCCAATTAACCCATTGTGCTTAATTAGCAGGAGTTCTCTGTGGAGGCAGATAACTAGGTAACAGACTTGAGGGCTGGTCCTTATTAACTCTGGGTTAGGATATGGGGAAGTGCAGGATGCTCCAGGATCTGCTGCCTGAACCCTGGAGACACTCAGTCCCCATCTCCTGAGTGTTCCTGTCCCCAAAGTGGACAGTGCCATGCACATGCCTGTGAGCACTGTGTTCTTTGCAATGTGATTCCATGAGGTGGCCCACTGTGTCCCCAGGATCACCTCATGGGCCACAGATGCCTGTGTGCAGGGCTGCTTCAGAAGAGAGATCCCAGAGATGGAACATTGCCCTCAGGGTGCAACCAGCAGAGCTCATGTTGGTGAGCTGTGGCCTCAGATGAGGAAGCCTGTGCTAACAGCCTGGTGCAGATGACCAAACACCACTACCCTTCGCATCTTCCTGTGTTCCAGCTATTATCTGTGTTGGAGACTTTGGAGGGAGGTTTGCTTAAGGCCAGAGGAGTCTATCCAGCTCTGTTCAAACTGTGTTCTGCCTGTGGTAAGTACTTTACGATAGCTGTTGCCTCTAACAGCATCTAGCCTTCTAATGCCTGTTCCTACCTCCCTTAGGGTGGCCCATCCTCCCCCATCACTGTGAGGCAGCCCTTTCATTTTGCAGCTGCACTGTGGAAGAACAAGGAGCTCTGGGTTTTTATTAATTTTGAAGAAACTGATATTTTGATTCTCAAGTCAATCCTGGATTATTTTGGGCAAATGCAGTTTGACAGACCATTATTTTGAAGGGACACGGATCATTTCACTGAGCCTAATTGCCTCTGTGTCACAATTAGTCACTCAGGCTGGGAAGGAATTGGTGTCACCATCATTTTGGATTGGGAGCCAGTGACTAAATCTAATGAAAGTGTTTGAATCAGAACTTTTATGTACATAGGTTCATTATACTTCTAAATTGGTCTTATCTCCTTGTAAGACTGGAGAAGACTCTGTGTGAGAGTGTACTTGGGTGAGAAGAAGTGCTGAGGGTTTAGGAGAGGCAGGAGGGGAGACTAAGATTTTCAGGTGCCTCCTCAGCTGGACCAATGCAGGCCTGCTTCCACAGTCATGGAGAGTGGTGCTGAGTACAAGTTTTGGGGATGCCCTCCGAGATAGGATTAACCTTCTGGCAAGGGTGATAGGCCTCTGTCTGCAAGACCGACCTAGGGGATGGAAGAAAATATCAAAAGGGGAAAGGTTCAACAATCCTTGAACTGCTCCATCACCTGGTGGAGTCACCTTGAAAAGCAAGTCAAGGGGTCTGACATCAAGGATGGAAGTCTTTTCTTCAGGACGGGGTGAAAGGGTCTGTCCCCCTTCATTTCTGGGGGTAAATGATGGTCTATGGTTGTGTCCCAGCAATGGTCAGTGTTACACAGCAGAAGGAAGGGCTCGCAAGCTTCCACTTCCACCACCATAGCATAGGCTCATGCAATGCTGAAGGTAGTTAATTTACTAGTTACATCTTAAATATACCAGGTCAATCTTGCCAAACTTTAAGGCTGTCGTTTGTCTGCTGTGCTGAGTTCAGTGATGGGAAAGCTATGAGAAGAAAAGCTCTGGGCCATGTGGAAAACACTCTTGTGCTGCGGGTACCACAGGCACTGGATGCCACTGCGAAACTGGAGGGGGCAGGAGGATGCTGGGACCTCACCCTCCCTATCTACAAAGCCCAGAGTTTCAAAGTCTGTCAGCTCTTCAGAAAGCATGCAGACTGTCAGCTGAATGTCATGAGCGAGCAAAGGAGCCAGGAAATTAACTTCACCATGAAACAAAAATCAAACTGACTCATTTGTTTTCAAGGTTCTCTACCCCAGCAAAATGAAAGACATAATCATACAGGGGAAATAGGAGGAAAAATTGGGTGTTATTTCAAGTATTGCTGGCTCACATAATTTTATTGTGATGTTTGTAAGAATGGGCATTTGTTCTAAAGCTTCAGATTCTGGATTCGAACGGATTCTTGTGACTGTAAGCTTTTAGTACAGAAAAGGACATTCTGTGCTTCATAATCATGGAAAACAGCTTGAAAATTGTGGTCTGAGATCAAAGTCAGAAGTTCAGCAACCAGAAAGTAAGTAAGGAGAACTCAGAGGGCACACTTCATCTGATTTGGGCCAGGAGGTCTTGTCCACCCACAGTGCAGTACAGATAATGAACAAGGAGCCAAATATGCTGTGTCTGAATGTCTGGAGATACCTAGGTGTTGGATAAGTGAGCTGATAATGACTGAACCAGCCTACTGAGAAGCTCATTTTTCTGCAACATTTCTGTAGGTTGAGTGGGGAACAGTTGCTTGAGTAATTTGTCTTACTGAGTGGGGGAAGGAGTTGGCACTGATGGCAGGGGAAGATGCTGTGGGAGCTGACAGACCCTATGACCACTGGCTTTCTGACTTTATTCTGCCACAATGCTGTCATCAAATGAACGGGGAGAGTTGGATGTAGCTCCTGCTCCTCCTGTGAACAGTTTGACAACTTCTCTGATGGAAACAAAACTGTCTTGGCCCCTTTCCTGTTTCGCTCAAGACAAATTTCTCTGTAGTTTTGAACAGCCAAACTGTGTGTTTGGAAGGAGAGCAAATTTTGGGAACACATCAGGTAATCTGTCTGTGACTTGGGAAGCTGTCCAACGGCAGGGGAGATGTGGGTTCAACACAAAATATTGCCATGCTCTTGAGAAACTGAATACCTGGACCCACTATGGCTTTGTAGAAAGAGAATGAAGGGGAGACAGGGTCAGTTTGGTACAGTTAAGGAAAGATCAGCACAGGCTCTCTCACATCTCCATCCCGCTACCAATAGATGGGTCCCCATCACAAGAGGGCCCTTTTGTAATCATCCCAGGTGAATGGAGCCCTGAATGATGTTAATGTGCCTTGTGGAGCTATCCCCCCACCTTCATTATTAGTGTTTAAATCCCTTTCAGAACCACAGCTGTTAATTTTGCTGTTGCCTCGGTGTCAGAGAGCCAGCACAGGCAATGTCAAGTGTTTCTGGTGGCAGAGCAGAGGTCTGGATGAAAACAGCCTCCCCCTTTGCTTACTGCCTTTGATATCAAAACTATCCAGGCAGAGGTAGGTTCAGGTTGTTTGCTGCAGGTTCTGTTGGTCAGAGGTCTGCTTCACTGAAGAAGGGACAAACATCTCGGTGGATGCAGAGGATAAAAGGCTGTATCTTGTTCCTGTCTTCCTCTTATATAACCCAGCCAGTTTGTTCAGTGGCTTATTTGGCCATTGTCCTGCCTTATCTTGCCCATGATGCAGTTTCTGGGGAGTGCAGCTGTAATCTGTCACTCTGAAGTGTCATACCTTTGAAATAATGAATTATTTCAGAAAAGAATAGTTACAGAGGAGCTATATTTATATATATGAGAAGTATCTAGGGTTTTAAGAAATAATCCCACAAGGCTTTTGGACAATTACAGCTTCTATTTTCCCTAGACAAAAGGGAGAAACAGTCAAAAGGAGCAAGGTGATATTCAACAGGGGGAAGCAAAAATTTCTCTGATATGTCTGTACTCTCTGGCTGGTTCTGGCCAAGTGATTCAAGTTATACAGATGCAGCCCAGCCTGTCTGGACTCTAAGCCTCTAACAGAGGATTCTCTCAGCCCCATAGTAATCCAGTCCTAACTGATAATTACCTTCACCCTCAGTGTTTCAAACCTGAACTTGACTGACTTCTGTTCCTAGCTGGGAGACTCTATGCTTTCTCCCCCTGCAAGATTAGGGTCTCCTCTGTAGTTAGGAAATGACAATATGCATAAAAATGTGTAGACTGGGAACTGTTCATCCCATAACATACATATCAAGTGTCCGGGAGCCACACAGTCTGGCCCTGCTGCAGCTAAGGACTTTCTATGTGATGTCCAGAGAAACATAAAAGTCTCTGATGCTCTGCATGGCTACCTGTGGTCCAGTGCTGCTTAGCTAGTAGACTGCATCTCTTAGTGAAATGGTTGAAGACAAGGGTGGAGAGGAAAACCTTGCATTCACGAAGAGGATTGATATGCCATATTGCCAGTCTCCAAGGCATTTCCTTGTTTCTACTTTTGGACGTACCCTTGCCCTGTCCTTGAATCTTACACCACAATCTGAGCTCTCCCAACAAAATGTGGTAGGACAGGTTGATGGCAGACATGGATCTCCAGCAGCTGCAAGTGTGAGCACAGCAGGAGGATGGTGCTAGGTCCCTGGGTGCATGCAACTTAAGATGCATGTGGGCCTCTTTGCTGCAGAAAGACCTGTTTGCTTGATTTCTTTCTCCAAACCATTTTCATTTTAGGAAGTTCTAAAAGTAAAACTGCTGCCTGAATTATTGACATAAACTGCATTTAAACTGCTTCTTGCGTAACTGATGAATCAGCAGCCAGCAGTTAAGCAGCCTGTTGTGCTGATGCTGTGCCATGTTACTGGTCATCATCCTGAAACATGGGGCAGGAAAACATTCTATCCATCTTGTGGCAAGTAACTATCCCACACTGGTGTGTTAAAGAGCTCCTCTTCTGTTTTATCTGCTCTCCAACTGATTTATATGTCTGTCTGTCTAGGCGTCCATCCTCTGGTATGCCCCACAGACAGCCTGGTCCCTGCTTGCCTTTCTTTTCTCACCCCTACTGTGATGCTCAACCATTAGATGGAGAGCTCTGACTCACCGGTAAAACTGGGATGAGGCAGAGAACAGGGGTGTGCTGAGGGGAAGCCAAATGGTTGTTGGAGGCAGCCAGGAGGACTTTTTTGTCTCTCCTGGCTTGTTCTGTTCATTTTCATATCCTATGTGAGGGGAAACTGAAAGCCTTATGATGGAGCTGTGGGATGATTGCAGAGCATGCACTGTCCATCTGGAAGACAAAGTTTTGTCAGCAGAGTTAGGTCAAGACAGCAAAAGGGGCACTGGAAATTCTGGCCATAGATGCAATTTTAAGAGTAGAGCTGGTCTTTTTGTTCCTGAGCTTCCCTTTCTAGGACAGGCCAGGGGAGCCTTGTTCCCCAAGCAATGGAGGCCAGTGTGCATCTCCTAGGACCAGAGCACCCTGCAGCAGAAAAGGCAGTGCTTATCCAGATGGGTCATTAATGAATTTGGATGGATCTGCTACCAACAGTCAGCTCCAGCAATCAGAGACTGTACTGCAGATCCAGCGGCTAACCACAGTCAGTTGCATGGCCAAATCTGCACTGGGGCTGGAGCTGTTTCCAGTGATGCTAATGAGCCCCGTGGACGTGTCGTATGGCACATTCATGAGATCTGGGACACATTTGCTTTTGGTACCTGTGGGTGCATGGGCAGAGCAGAAGCCCATGGGATTGGAGGCTTTTGGAGGAGAAAATGGGAGCAGTGTGTGAGAGATGGCTGCAGCAGCAGGGAGGCAAAGATGTAAACCAGGGACGGGGAGCCCGAGGACTAATATTTCTTGGCTCCGGGACAATGTAGCAGCACAGGCTGTGGTTTATTCAGGCCAGCTGCTTTGAAGAGCAAACATCCCCTAAACGCGGGTTTGGGGACCGGTATTTCCTGGCGTGCAGCCACTAGAGGCTGCCCTGCTCCAGCTCCTGAGCCGTGGCTCGTTGGGGCTAACAGCAGCGCTGCTGCCTGAGTTTTAGGCACTGAGGAAAGGTGGTAGGAAAAGACACGAAGTCTTTTTTATACTTCTGTGAGTGGATTGAGCAGGAGCCGCAGCAAACCTGGCCCCTCAGGGGTGTCACTTGTGTCCCTGTTTGTAGACGGAGAAACTGAGGCATAAAGAGGTGCATGGAAACGGGTGGCTTGGTTGATGGCAAGCCAGTTCTGCAGCTCAGGGCCAGGGGGGTGTTAACACAGGCAGAGCCCAGTGTCCGGGTCTGGCTGCTGCCACACGAGGGGGTACAGACAAGCCCTGTGTGTGTGAAATAGCTGCAGAGTCCACAGACAGAGCTCAGAGACCCTATTCTGTACAGCTGGGCAGACCTGATGGCTGGGGCTGGCCTGAAGCAGCAGAGTTTCTCTGGGGGAGCTGTGGTGTCTCCTGGTGCACGCTCAATCCTGCACTTGCACACCTATGCAAGCCCAGCGCCTGTGCTGGCATTTGCTGAGTGCTCCAGTGCCGGGGGGAGTTTGGCCTCATCTTAACTCCTTGCTGGGCATCCAGCTGCAATGTCGTGGTCAGTGGAAATCCTGCCTGAACACTGCCCACTGTTTGTTCCCCACATGGTGGCAGATGCAGATAGAGGGGTAGACAAGTAAGACCTGAGCTTGCTAAGCAGGTTGAATATGTCCCTGAAACAGTCCTGCTGCCTGGAGAGCAAGTCATGGTGATGAAGCCATGAACTGCAGGCAGGACGCACGAGCTGATCCCACGGGGTTGCTGGATGATTCTCATGGTCCCTCACAGCTCTCAGACATATCCACTGCTTTTGAGCTGGTATCACCAAATGCACCAAACCTTCCTGTCTGCACCCTTAGGGTGTTTGGGGGTCGCAGCTCTGCTTGCCCTTTGCATGGTTCTACGTGAGACACTGGGTTTGGCTCCTGGGCCAGATCTAGTCTTCTTGGATTTGGCATGTTTGCTAACCCAGCCAGCCCCAGCAGGAGCTATTTTCAGACAAGGACCCACGTGCTCCACCGTGTGGCAGCAGGCAAAGCAGAGCTGGGGATGGGGTAGTACCCAGGGGTCAGGCAGGTTTGGGGTGCTCATGAGTCAGAGCCCCCATTTCTCCTCTCTTTCTCCTTTGATCCCACTCATGGCCGCTCTTCCCTTTTGTCCCTGCCCTACAGAGGTTGTCATAAATCTCTGCTTCTGCCCTTCTGCTAATGGGCTGCTTTGTCCAAAGTGAGCAGGATCCTCAGACAATGTAAATCAGTGTAGCTGCCCTGTGATTGGAGCCCTGGCACTGAATTAACCCAGGTGAGGATCTGCTCTATAATCTCTAATTTACTATTATCAAAGCCCAAGCACTGCTTTTAGTGCCTGAAAATCGCTGCCTTCTATCACACTTGGTCTTTGGCAGACCAATGTGTTGGCAAAGATGTCTTCGTTTATCTTCTCAATGCATCCGTTGCAGCTGGATGCTTCTCTGACCCTCACGTTTTCAATAATCTTTTCCCTTCTTCCCTCCAGCATTACAGTGCCTCTTAATCAGCTGAGAGATAAGTATTTACGTATGTGTTGGTTAGGAAAACTTAATCAATAATGCCAGTGAATAACATTTATTTGTGTTTTAGATCCACCAAATCTGCATCCCTCCCTTTGTTCTGCTGGGGGTTGTGGGTTTTTTTTCCTTTCTAGGCAGGATTCACATTCTATTCCAGCTCTTTTTGTCAAAGTTCAATTGTCAGAGAGAGAAAGCGAACTCCAAGCAAGCTGTCATTTTGGAGAGACATCAGTCTTATCAGTCCCCTCCACCCACACTGTGTCTGTCCAGAAGGGCTGCCCATCTGCTGCCCCCAGTCTCTTCCTGGGGGTCAAAATCATCTCTCCCTGCAAATTCAGGGTCACAGCTTCTGGGCACAGACTTCACCACTGGGAGGTGTCTCCCCATTTCCACAAGTTTCAGAACAGAGGAGCATAATGCAGCTGCAAAGTCCTCATGCACAGATCAGTTTCTTTTTTTTTTTCACGAGATGATTTAAAAATAAGGGAAAGATTTTGTCTTGGGTTCCAGCAGCAATCTTACATGAGGCTGTAGCTGCATTCTTTGCAAGGGAACTGCAACCTGTAGGCTGCTTGGGGTGAGCTGCTATGAGCTGGGGCTGGTCAGATGTTACTCTGCCTGTGGAGTGTGATGAGATGCTCTTGCTCTAGGTGAGGGGCTGGCTGGTGGGGAATGCACCCTCTGCTTCATCTGCCATGCTTTCCTTACTGTATTTTCTACATTGTGCCTTTGCCAGATGGGTGTCATGCAAACTGTGCTGTGCTGGGGCATGGGAAATATGGGCCAGTCCTCACCCAGTAGAGTCCTCAGCTCAGTGTGTGCACATCTGCATTTCACATATACCAATTGCAATGGACATCAGCATCCCCTGCATTGCGCTGGATGCAGGCGAGACACCTTTTCTGTGCCCCCAGAGCAGGCGTGACCACTACATGTGTAATCTGCCCAGTTCCTGTGCTAGCGAGAAGAAGACTTGCACACCATGGTGATGTGTGTGTATTTATAGGGAGCAACTACAGGAAACTAATGGACCATGAAATTACCCAAGGAAATATAAAAAAAAAGGGGACTGTTAGAGCAAACTGCACTGCATCCATAGCCCTGCTTCCTTTCTCAGCCAGCTTAATGTGGTAGCAAATAAGATTTAGTAGCTTTATGTTGAAGACATGAGGGATTGGCAAATAGCTAGTTCCAGGTTATCTGAGTGACCTAGTGTGAAGCTACACTGGAAACAATTACCTGGAGAAAGCTACAAGGAAGTGTTATTGCATTAAAAAAATAAAAGAGGCTTTGGAAATGTGTAGGCTGGCTTTTAGGGGATAGTAGGACACTCATCAACATCCTCATAATAGTAAAGTGCACTGATCCAGAAAGCTTTATCCCAAGGGATCCTAAAGTGTGTTGCTAAACTATGTATGCAGCAATTCCTTCCTGTTTTCCTGGAGCTCACCTCGGTGGAGGAAGCGCACACAGGGGAAAAATGTGATTGTGGGCTGCAGAAAGAAATTGAGAGACATGATGCAGACACTTACAGCAGAATTCAGCAATGGGGCAGCATGCCTGGTGAGAGGGAAGGAGGTCACTAATGGTCCCAAATGGGTACAGAGACAGCAGCAGCAGCTTTTCATCACCAGGCTCCCTATCTAACCTAATGTGGTCTGATCAGTTCTCCTTTCTAGATTTCTGCCATAGCAGTGTCCGAGATGGGAAATGAAGTCATCTGCAGTAACTAGAGCTGTTTGGGAAATGTGTTATTTACTTCTGCCAAGGAAAGCCTGGTGAGAACATGTGTTTTTGTGGAAGCAAGGGAAAACCCCTCTGATTTTCATTTTTTTTCCTCCCCTGTCTATTCAAAGTCTGAAGCTCAGGATTTCAGGTTCCTGGAGTGTCTACTGGTATTAATGCATTTCTCAACTCGCAAAGAAGAATTGGCTGGGCAAATGGGTTGGTTTGATCAAAAAGCAATGTCATTTCTGTGTTGTTTCAGGAGTAGAGAATGGCCAGCCTGACTCTGCCAAAGAAACAGTGAGAGATCATTTATTCACCTCACTGCAAGCAATCTGTGCTATGATGGCCTGTTATAGCTGCCCCTTTCTCAATGTCTTCATAGAATTATAGAACATCAGGTTGGAAAGGACCTCAAGTATCATCTGGTCCAACCTTTCTTGGCAAAAGCCCTGTCTAGACAAGATGGCCCAGCACCCTGTCCAGCTGAATCTTAAGTGTTCAGTGCTGGGGAATCCACTCTTTCCTGGGGAGATTATTCCAATAGCTGATTGTTCTCATTGTGAAGAATTTTTGTCTTGTGTGCAATAACCTTATCCCTCCTCAGGTTTTGCATCCTCCAAAACGGTTCATGTGGCAAGGACCCAGCCCCAGGCTCAGCATCAAGCCCCAACCGTGCTGCAGTTCCTTGTTGAAAGGATTTACCTGCTCAGGGGCTTCTTTTTATCCTGATAAAAATAACTGGCAAGGGAATTTTGACAGGTAAGAGACAGTTGGGAGATCAAGAGGGACCTCTGGGGCTGTTTCATACTGCTGGAGTCTGTTTGGTAATTTGATTTCTTCACTGCAATGTGTGTTAGTTTTACATGGGCTGAGGATCTGAAATGTGCTTGCTGAGTTAATTTGCTTGCAAACAAGAGATAATTGAAACCAGTGCTGCACCTTAAATACTACATGAGAGAATGTAAGCGCATGTGAAAGGGCACACCCCCCCCCAATAAAGAACGGTCACCGTGTGCTCTGCTAAATACAGCCCCAGCTGGGACACAGAAAGGGGAAAACACGTAAATAAGAAAGAGGTGGAATTGCCTAATGCGGCTGCTTTGAGTCATACACAAAGGCAGCTGTGGGGGGCGGATGGGCAACGAGCACACGTGGGCTTTCCTCCACCTCTTCTGTATTTTTCTTTTGCAAAGTGTTTTGTGAAAAGAACATAAAAAAGTCCATGGCAAGTGAAGGTGTGCTGTGTGCCTGTGGTCCTGTAGTGGGATGAAGTTCTTCCAGACCTCTTCTCACTGAAGTCCTCTGCTCTTGCCCATCCAGGAAAGCCAGCCCGCCTCAGCAGTGCTGGCCTCTTCTGCTGGCAGAAAAACCAGCTCAAAGTCTTCCAGGCATAAGGGATGTCTTCAGCTACTGCCTCCACCTCCTAACCCTAACCCCATCCACATCCCAGCCCGTCATGTGTCCACAGCTAATCGGTCTGAAGGCAGCGATGCCTTCCAGCTCTCTGCTGTAGCCATGTCCCTGGGGTGGAAAAGAGAGCTCTTCTCCTCATGAGTCTGCCTAAGATCGCTCCTTTTGAATTTGAATAAGCAGTAGGTTACACTGTGCCACCACACTGGAAGCAGCCTGAAGCAATGCTGGATTACACCAGTCCGGCACCTCTCAGGTGAGCATGGAGGCCTGCTCTCTGCTGATGAAAAGAAAGTTACATTAGAAAAGCCTTTTACCCAGATACTTAATTAAAATAATATTGAAACAGGCAAGGCACACTGTGTGCTGAGTGCACGGTCACAGCTTCCCACAGCTCATTTGCAAGAGTGCTCAATAATGGCTGCGGGTAATTATTTTTTAATCAGCCAGTGTAAAGAACAATTGGCATGTTAACAAATGGTACTTATTTTCTCTTGCTCCAATGGGGCGAGATCACAGATGATATGGTGCCAGCCAAAGAATATCCTCTGGCACAGCAAAATCCTCCAGCTTGCTGTGGCGGAATCTTGTGTTTGGAGACACAAAGCAGTAGCTGTCATTGAGGATAGCTGTAGGCAGGCAGGAGCAGGAGATGGGTGCGAGGCAGCCCAAAAGCACTGAAATGTTTGGGAATGAGAGTGTTTGTGCAAAGGCAGATGGAGGAGAGGTAGATAAAGGTGCGTTTGCAGCTCTTTGGCTCCTATCCTCCCTCCTGTGATAGCCAGGATATAATTCAGGATAGTTTAGGGGTACTGGTTTATGTCTGTCCAGAACTAATTCTTCAATCTGGGAGACTTGGGCTGGCTTTCTCATTAGTTAACTGAGATGTCACCGAAGCTCAGATGTGATTTCAAGGGCAAGAGCATCATTGCCAGCCACCAGCAAGCTCTACCCCTTGTGAATATTTAGTCCTTCCTAATTGCCTACTGTCCCTCTTCCTAGAAGCCAAGGGTGGCTCAGAACCAGGGCAGCCCTGAACTAGTGCAATTAGACAGTTCTCCCCCCTTTTAAAAGCTAAATGTCTGTGCTATTTTTTTCCCCTTCCAAACAGCAGAGCCAGCAGTAGGGCACGGAGTGTTTTCTCCAGGGTTTCTGCTTTTCTCCCTCTACCTGCCTCCAAGCGCAAGCACAGCTGGGCCCTGAGGGATGTACCTGCTCAATTCTGGCTTTTACTTCCCCAGTTTTTCAGACCCACTTTGACTCTTGGAGGGCCTTTTCTTCCCAACAGTGCTCAAGTATCTTTGAACATTAATAATCCTGCTTGTTCTAAAACCACACTGTGGGTGCATGAAAATTAATGAGGGAGCCTCTGGAAATCAATTTTCTGCTGTAAAATCTCCATTCTGCAGAGATGGGTGCTATGGGCATTTCGGGTTATCTTAGCAGGCAGTGTTACATATCCTTGGCTAAAGGTGGCTGTCTTGGGCTCCAGCTGTGGAAAGCTTCTTCTTTACCTGCCACACACTTGCTGCCTCTTTTACATGCCTAGGGAGTGGAAGCCAAACCTTTCTCTGATTCTTCTGCTCTAGTTTTACTTAGTCTACTTATACTTTGATGAGTGCTAGCATTGTCTCCTCTTCTTAGCAGGGTTAGGCCATGACTTTTCTCCCAGCCTTTCTGCATCTCTTTTTTTGTGACTCTTTCTGCTGCCGCTCTTCACTCATCCTACAGATATCAACCTCCTAGGTTTTCCAGTTTTGCTCCGTTTAGGAGACACAGCAACATCCCAACAGGATGCTCAGGAAGAGCAGGACTCCATTCAGAGTCCCCTGAGGTTGTTGCTCAGCTGATCAAGAAATTGCCTTTTTGTAGGTCAGTGGCCATGTGTTCCTGAAACCTCAGCTCTAGAGGCTGGAGGAAGTTCACAGATGCTTCCCCACTTGAGGAATTTGTTGTTATCACCACAAAGGTGGCTCCGATGTCTTCCAGACAAGATGTTTGCTCACCAGCAGATGGCTTCATGTGGATTTGTATTCCCATGAGACTGTGTGGGTTCGTCCTCATATCTTCTTTTTGTCTGGTTGATTTATTTCATTAAGTGACAAAATTGCAACTGACACATTACTCCCACTATAGAGTTGTTTTTTGTGGTGCAAAAAAATTACTTGTCATACCACCAAAGCAGTAACTGTAATTTTCCCATCTGTGCAGATGTGCGTGGTGGCACTGGAATTTCCATGTTCTTGTTGTGACAGGTAGCTTAACATCACACTCTGTCTTCAGCCTCACCATTGCAGTGCTGTCCAGAGGTTGGGAATGGAGATTTCCCATTCTTTTGGTGCATGTTTAATTTATTTTCACTGATGTTGCTAATTATTTTGTCTGGTTCCTCAGGTGCAGTGAGTTCCTATCTTCCTCCTTCCTTGAAGAGTCTGCTAAATGAATAAACCAAGCACAGAGTATGGTCACAGCAGGGAGCTGGCTAAGGGGATGCTGAAGTCCAGCTGAAAACTGCTCCCACTAGGCATGACTTATGGGTCCCATTTGGAGCCATCATGCATTGGGATGAGTTTGAATCCAGCCCCACCATCCAGCAGATGCTCTGCCTGTCCTCTTCCCTCCTTTATTTTCCACTCCCCAAATGGGACTTTGTTTCCACCCTTTTTTCTTTCATCTAAGCCAGTATATCACACTGTTTGTGCCTGTATCTTTGAGGTGCCTAAGGGTCAGACTTACCAGGGAGTTTTTTTCCTTTCTTCTTTTTAAGAGCAATTTAGTTAGAACAGGTTTTTAAGCCATGACCCTGCCCAGGCCCAGGGGACAGAGACAGAGCTCTTCCTCTTTCTACTCAATTTTCCCTCTTGGTCAGTGCATTAAAACCCTTCCCCATGCTGGAGCTCTTCTAGCTGAAAGCACTCCATTTAATTAACATGGACATGTTTTTGCTTGGGAATTGGAATAGGGGGGTTTATAAGTGGATTTTATCCTTTGAAAAGATTCAGGGGTTCTGGCTGTATGCAGGTTTTTTTTTTTCCTGGATTGGAAATGAGACAGTTTTCTGTGGAACTGACCCATTAGGACTCTGCTCAGCTGGCTAAGGGATGCTCAGGGAAGTAAAATATCAGCAGTTGGTATTTAGAGCTCACTGTGTCCCTGGTCCCAGCCATACCCACTCCATCCAGATTTCATAGATTGGACCTTGAAAGGTGTCCAGGCTTCCTCTGTGCAGAAATGGGTTCACTTACATGTCTCTTAGCAAATTTGCATTGCAGGGAAAGCATAAGCTAGGTCTTGACCCATACCAGATGGAGCATGCCAACAGAGACATGTTGAGGGATGCTGTGTGCTCACCTGGCTCATGGAATGATCGCTGAAATTCTTTGTCTGTATGACACATAGCATACCCTGATCAGTGTTTGCATCTGTCAGCTAGATGAAAAGCTTGCTCTGAGATCTGAGATAAACTGCCATTCAAATAACAGAGGATTCCACATTACATTTTCTATTTAGAGTCACCGCTAGCTGGAGAATCTCCTCTGTTGGAGGACACAGTTAAGATACACCCGTATTGATATTCAGAGTTAATCCTGCAGTCACCCTCAGCCAGTTCCAGTAAGATCAGCTACCCTTTCTTCATCAGATCAGAGGTGCAAAGTGGGACTAAGGTGTGAGATTAAGGTTGCCCAGCAAAGGTCTTTCTGGGATAGCCACTAAATACATGGACCAAGCACAATCACACACATCTTGCCACAGGCAGGGATGTGTGTGCACATGCACACATCCCAGTCTTGCTCTAAAGATCACACGCTGATGGGCAGAGCAAGCATCTGCTGCCCAGCCAGCACTCAGGCTCTCCACAACATCTAATCTATTTCTGTTGTTAGTGACAATTGGCATAAATACCCACGACGCTAATTTGACTTCAACCAGGCAGTTAAATTCTGTTTGTTTTCCCATGATTTAAATCCCACTGACCTTGGCTGTGTTAAAAAATATAATTGCTCTGTCTTTCCCCACCGCCCTCTGCTCTTCTCTGTAAGGAGATTAGGATCTGGGGGAAAGTAAATGCCTTATTTGAAGTAAAAAAGAAAGCTAATGTTGAAATAACCGCTGTCAGAGGAAGAGACATTTCTCAAACACATCCCCTCACCTCAGCATGAGGCAGCGGCTGCCTGTGTTTCAGAGCATTACGATACATTAGCCTCTGCAAGCAGTGCTGCTTGCTTTGTCTATTATTTTAATTTCCAAGTCTCTAGCAGGGGTAGATAGTGCTGGGTTAACAGCATGGGAGGAATGAAATCCTCTCCCTTGCCGTGCTGTGGGGATGGGGACAGTGGAGACACAGCTCCCCAGGCAGCTGGATCAGTGGGGATAATGGGGATCAGGGCACTGCCACCCTAGCAATGAACTTGGCACCTCCTTCTCTTTTCCTGAAAAACTTATGAATAGGAGCCTTCAAACTCTGCCTGGAAGGACACCCTGAAGGCCTAGGAATAGGACTCTTTGATGGGACATTGTTCCAGCTACTCCATCCTTATCTGCTCTAGAGGAGTTTTTGGCTCACTAACAAGGTTGCAGGGTAAGGGTCTGGCTGTGAAGAATTATTTGGGTGAGGTAAAAGGGAGGTTTTTCCTCTTTATAAGAGCAGCTCTCCCCCCCCCCCTTCCTGAGCTCCCTGTGCTCCCCAAGTGAAAACAAAAATAGGAAAATATGGGTTTCAGTCAGCCCCCATCTTCTGCTCAATCCTGCACACATGAATCTGTTTGTTTGTGCTTTGTTTTAGTGTCTCCAGAAAATCAGGGCAATTTCTGAAGAACAAAATAAATAAATTACTTTGCAACAGGGGGAAAAAAAGAAAGAGAGAAACTGTTTTGACATCTCTCTCAAAATGCCCTCCTTTCGTCTCCACCAAGGCTCCTTCCTGCATTTGACCTGAATTCTCAAATAGCTCCAGCCCTCCTGAAAGTCTGGGGTTCAGCAAAAACAGCCCTCTCAATTCATCGAAAAAACACTGCCCAGCTCTGCTCAGGAGACCACCCATAGGATGCCCCCGGGGTACTCTGAGGTGCCAGGACCACATAGGGCTGCTGGCATCCCCATGGGTGAATTAGCCTGAATATTTCTGGTCCTGATCCTGCCTCTGCCCCCATCCCCGGACTGTGCTAGCAGCTGATGGCTGTATCTGTCCCCTTCCATTGCCTGGAGAACCCCAGAAGATGGGAAGATTGGAAGTTATTGTTCTCTGAGAAACTATCTGCAAATATTAACATAATGCCTATTTGTATGCATTCAAGGCCAAGAACGGTTAGGCTGAGTTTCTCTTATCTGATATGCGATTAAAAGCATCTCCCAAGCCCTGGTGAGCTCAGTGGGGAGCAAACAGCATCACATGGTGGGTGGATAGGGATGAAATGTTGTATTCATTAATGGCACTTTTCACTTTCTCTTCTGGTTATGGTACTGGCACAGATTTACAAAGGAATGCCACCAGAGATGCTTGGAAATGTCATCTGTTTCCCTTTGCAAACATGGAAAGGAAGTATAAATCAAAGTAAGCCAATCCTAACAGCTTTAGAAACAGGTTTTAGTTCTGATAATAAAATGAAACTGGAATTAAAAATTCTCTTCAAAGCCAAGTGGCTTGACAGAAAAGAGCCGAGCAGCTCTAGCAGCTGGGTAAGCAGCCACTGACCAAGCAGCCTTGCACCAGAAGACTGATGGCCCTGGTGAGCTGCTTTGGCCACTCCCATGAGCACCAGCTGCCCAGGGACATGGCTGTGGTCACCCAGCCTGACCCCTCAGTGTCACAGAAAGCAGGGCTTTCCAGTGTTCAGTGTAGTTGCACTGGCCTGTGCCTTATGAAACCTCAGAGGATCCCAGGCAAGATTCAGCTCTCTTGAGCTTCTTCAGCCCCTAACAGCAAGGAGTCAGATCTGAGCTGATCCTGTAGGAGATGATGGGATAAAGTGGCCACCTGACACACTTATTGTCCCACCTGCCTTAAATCCCCTTCCTGGAGTGGAGCAGAGCATTCTCTGTAAATGCTTCTGTCCCCTCTGACTGCTAGGTCACATAGAAAACATGCTCAGTTCCAAGGTAGCTAGATTTTAGGGAGCAGAGTCTCTCCATGTAGTAGCTTTTGTGTATTCCAAGAGAATGGCTGAGAAAGGGAGGTAAGGATCCCAGTGTGAAAGGTGCAAGATCCATCCTGTAGCACAGGACTAAGATGCCTGCATATTGGTACTGCTGGCTGCTTAATGCTGGTTCATAGCAACCACTACAGATGGAGAGATAAAGGGGAAGACGATCCTTGTGAACATGCAGCACATGGAAACGCTTGTGAACAAAGGGTGCTATTGATCTACTTTACTGACTGCTCGCATCAACTGTAATGGGGTAAGCAACTGCTCAATTCCACTTTGTAAGAAAAGCCTGCTGTGATTATTAGTTTCAGCTCATCCAAAAGAACCTGACACTAAATACAAGTCACAATCAGAGACGGATGGCATGATAAGTGTGTATGTGCCCTTTCTGTGGTTTTATTATATGGCCCAAATACTTCAAGTTCAGGCATGAAACTTCTAGTCTAACCTCACCATAACGTTTTGAATTGAGCTGTCATTTCAAACCCAGAAGGGATGGCTCCGTCCAGTCTTTATTTTTGGTAGGACTGAAATTTGGAAAGATGAAATGGAATCACGTGGCCTTGCCAGACAGCTGACACTCAAAAATAAAATCTGTCTTTCCATGGGGAAAAGGGAGAATTTTTAGCAAACGTATTAAGGTTTGCAAATCTCAAGCCTCTGTTTCGCTTTCTTTATAAAGCCATATAATTGCAGAGAGGATCTGGAGGAGTTGCAGCCACTCGAGATGAGTGATTTGTAAGTAGAAACTAGTTTGAATTTCAGTTTTTGGAACTGATGGCAAAGGGGCAGTGTTTGCTGGTTTCTAATGCAATGTTTTCCAGGTACATTGTATAACGTTTTTTTTTCTTCCAAATCTCTTGAGTGGTCCATAATGGGCTATTATAGAAGGCTAATCTCATTAAAAGCAAAATCTCCTCATTCATTTAATTCTTAAATCTCTTTCTGTTGGGAGGGGACTATTTAAATGAGCTTCCTCCCATTATAAAGTTACTTCATGGTCTGTTTTCCATCACAGTTAAATCAGAGCAGGGGCACGAGGTGCTTTTACTTTAATCTGTTTTTAATCTGATTCTTCTTAAATGAAGTTGGATCATTTCTGGTGCAGAATCCTAGAAACCAGGGAGACAATGACTAGCTAGAGGTCATTTATTCTGTTCCATGGTCCCAGCAGGGACACTAAGGTTTCATTAATGATCATTGCAGTCATAAAAGAACCCATTGGCCCATAAATTTTACCTATTGGCCAATAAATGCTCTATAGTATTATTTCTTTTTTTTTTTTTTAAGATGGATAAGAGCCCTCTGTAGATCCCAGAACTAGCCTGAAGAGGGCTGTCAGCAGGGAGGAATGCTGTCTGAACATCACGGGGTGGCTGGGGAGAGGGACCCAGAGCTGGAGTGGCATTTTAGTATCCCCCAGAAGCCGTGTCTGGGAATGGGGGTGCTGGGAAGCAACAGAAGGGACAGCAGCATTCTGACATCACAAGGGAAGTGGTCGCTAACCATGGCACTTTGTTATCTTGGCTGCACACTCTAAGGCTGCCAGCCTGCATGCCTGGATAGCGCTTCATTGTCAAGGCCAGGTTTGTCATGGGCCTTTCTTCTCCTCCCCTCCCCTCCCTTATCAGACAACCCTGCACCTCATTCCTCACGGGTGCTTTTGGGAGACAAGGCTGTGCCTTCACAGCTGCCCTCTCCCCTCCCCGGCTGAGGACTTGGCCTCTCTGGCTGCTCAGCAGGAAAAGGCAGAGCTCAACAGGACAAAAATCAATCCTAATAATAAAATAACAAACCGCTGCAGGAGAAGGAGAGTATCTGGAATTACTTTTAATTCAGAAGTCAGCCTGAGATAAGGCGCCAGCCCAAATGCCAATATGCTAATACAGTTCCTTTAGCAATGTGCACCACCAGTATCTCTGCCTGGCTTGTTCCACATCTGTGACAACCTGTCTCTGCTCAGCACCGGAGATACATAGTTTGTTTAGAAATTAAAGCAAATCATGTCATTATTTCAATGTGAAAGATTAAGAAAGACCAACCCCCTCACAACATCCTCTTATGCATCCTCTCTCTCCCCACCACCCCTGCCTGTCCTGCTGCGCTTACCATCACATTGTCTTTGAAGGTGACTCCATGTTGTTGGGTTTGATCCCTGCCTCCCACCCGGTCCACTCCCCAGTGTTTCATTTTTGTATCAATGGGGGGCCATTCTTGATACAGTAACAGTAATCAGAAAACGTTCATGGTGAAACAGACCTTTTTCCACAGATCAACTCCCTGGGTATCATTTGGAGTCTGAAATGCTGTCTTTAGTTTGGAAAGCATTGGAAAATGCTTTTGTTTCTTTTCCTCTGATAATGGTGACTCTAATGAAAAAAACCCCAACAAAACAACAAAACACCCAAACTAAAACACTCCCTCCCCCGCACACTAAAAGAAAAAATCAATTGAAAAGTGCAGAAAACATTTCAAGTGAAAATTACCCAATACTATAAATGTTCTGACCAAAACTGTAAATGTCACTTCCATTTTTGAATGGAAAGATGTGATTTATTTGTGAGAAATACTGCAACTTTCTAAAATGTTCTAGTGGTACATAATCAAACTGCCTGACTCCCAGGAAAGTATTCCTGCTGGGAAACTTCTGCCATGCTTGGAAAAGCCAAAGCTCTCCAGTCTTGTCTAGCCTAACTCCCATTGGCATACACATCAATGAAAGGACCCTGGGCAAACCCTTCTTCAGCTCTCCAAATCAAGACAGGGATGTACTGCAGTCTAACCTATTCTTAAAATCTTCAAGGTTGGAGGGAAGGCTGGCTGGCTGGCTGGCTGGTTGGCTGGCTGGCTGGCTGGATGAATGGAGGGATGGATGGATACTCAGTCTCTGCAAACTAACTCTTTTTCCTGCTTGGCCAGTGATGTTCCAGCTGTATGTTGTCAGAGTAGCTATAGGGCAGCTCCCCAGTTTCAGTCACCAGGAATGCTCAGCAATCAGACAGAAAAGCAAGTGTAACCTTGCCCTGATGTCAGAGCCTTTGTTAAATGCAAGCCCAAGCGTCTCCAGCAGGATAAAAGCTACATTTAAAGAGAAACCTTTGCTTCTTTCCACTCAGATCCTCTGACCAGAGGTAAACCTGGGAGAATATAGGAGATGTGTAGGTGAGACAACATTGGAGCAGCAGGACAAGGATGGCAGAGCTAATTTTGCCTGTCAGTTCTCTCTAATTCTGAGGCTGCAGAAACAGCTGGCTCTGCTGCTTAGAGTCCTTTCTTCTGAGAGCAAGCGTGCTCACAAAGATGTGTATTTTTTCCAAGTGCACACAGCTTTCTGGCTGCTATTTTTGCTTCTCCCATGGCATGATGATATTTCTGATCTTCCCTTTACAGCATCTTCCCTGACAGGGTGCACAATGCTTTGCAAATATCCATAGATAGATAGGATAAGCTTGCCTTATCCCTTTGGTAGGGGAGGGAAACTGAGGCTGGGGGAAGAACTGTCACTCAGCTGCCGTTACTTAGGGAAAGCAAGAGGCCTCAGGAGTTAGCTCTGGGTTCAGTGATTTAACAGCAAGGCTGTCCTTCCCCTATGAACTGGGCCACTTTGTGTTGCCTTTGCTGTTTATTATGTACAGGATTTTCGTCAGACGTGCAAAGTAAATTAGCACCGTATTCACAGCCATAATCACCTACCAATGATCTCATACATGTGGCACAAAGGGAAAGGATCTGCATGGGATTCTGTTCTGCAAGTATAATCCGCCCATAGCCTCCTCGTTAATTAGCTCCTCTCAAGCATCCAATCTGTGGCAATTATAGCAATCAAAAATGCATTCAGCCCCCTCCCCTCCCTGCTTCCCATCAGCACCTGACAAGCCGGCAGGCACATTATCCCAAACCCCGGCAAGCACACGCTGATAGGACACAAACCTCCCCGCCGCCTGACTCAGGATTCTTCACCCACAATACCAGCCCCAGCACAAGGCCTTGCATACCAGGAATTATTAATTAAAAAAGAAAAAAAGAAATAAAAGGAGACACAAGGAGACAGATTTCAATTTTCTCCCATAGTTTTGGGAGCCCATAGAAAACGGAGTGAAAGGCACTATTTAGCCCCTTGGGTTCAATTGACATCTTCTCTCTCTATCTTTTTTGCTGATGTGAATGAAGGAGTGAATCTCTCTTATTTTTAATGTCGCCTGATTGAAAGCGTCACTCCTCACATCGCGCTGAGAGGCCCAGGTGGGATGAATGCCCATGGTGATTGATGCATTGTGCCATCCTTCTCGCTCTCGGAGGAGCACTTTGTGAGAGCAGCAGCAAGACTGCGCTGGGGAATTTGGGCAGCCCTGAGTGGAGTCTTGCTACAAAGAGCTGCCAGAAAAATGCAGCTCCTTCCTCCTCCTGCTGCGTCCCAGTGCTTCTTACTCAAAGATCTCTGCAGCATGTGTGCAAAAGCAGCTGCTGGTGGGGACCCCAGTTTGAAGATGGCTCTATGGGTACCCATTGCTCCCCAGGAATCAGTAGCAATGTACTTCCTGAGCAGAATCTTATTTTCACCAGTACCTGCTGCCTCAGTAACCCCAGAGGTAAATTTGCTCCTTAGCTTCCTGAATGGAGCTTTTTATTTGCTGTCCAAGTGTGCTGATAAAATGATATCCTAGGGCTGTGTAAAGGATGCCCTAGACTTGATATCCATCCGGTCATCCTTGGGGCCTGTGCTGGACCTTGCTGAGAAAGCTGTGAAAGCAGTGGCATGGGGTGCTGTTCCATCCTGTTATGTATCTGGCTGCAAACTCACTCCAGGGATATTTTACTTCTCCTGACTGCTATTGCTGTCTCTCCATCATACTGGTAGAGGTGCTTGGGGGCTTGGTGTTGGTAGAGGAATGGCTTTTGCTGCCAGGTCCTTGAAAAACCAGCCATTCCACAGGGACAGTTCAGCAGGGATGAGGTGGGAGGGAAGAGGGGAAGAAGCTGTATAAGCAGCTGGACAGTTGCTGCTGCATCTGGTCAGGAGAGCTTTTCCATTCTTGCCTAACCAAGACAGTCTGGAAAAGTGTCCTCAGGCAGAACCAACCCTGCAGGCAGGATCCAGCAGGATTTCCACCTCCCTGGAATTGTCAAGCCATTTTTTATCTCCCCAGCAACTCTCATCACCTTGCTGGGCACCCCTTTCTCCACTTTATAGCCCATTTCTCTCTAATCACTGGACTTGTCACAGAGCTGTCCTGACCACATATTTGGTTGTCCCTCAGTCATTCCTGCCTTCTGGCAAGCCAGCACTGGGCAAAGGGCAACAAATTAAGCCCCAGATACTTGTCCTGACCATCTGCCATCAGCAATGCCATTTCCCTTTGACTGCCTAATAAATAAAGACCCTGCACCAGTAGCTCCATCACTGGAGGGTATTCACGTTGCTGAACATCATGGGAATGGTTTATCAGCCATTAAATAACTTCACAGGACAGTGCAGTTACCTCAAATCTCTTGCTTATCTCCATGTGTTTAGGGATTCATGGGGGGAGTTCTTTCCTTCAAGCACAAACCCTGTTTGCTGTTTCCATTCCTCCCATACATTCATGATGAGGGAGAGAATAGACTCACATGCAGAACTGTGAACACCTGAAGGGTGAGAAATGGTGGGATAGAAACACAGTTGCCTGCACCCTTCCTGAGATGGATGCGGAGCTAGGGTCAGGGGGTTGTCACTGCATGGAGGTGTAGGCACCTCTGCAGAAGATACAAGTCTATGCAACAGTATGGAAATGGTTGGAGAACGGGAACTAATTAGTATATGTGGAGATAGCAGGAATATTAGCTGAATTAGTTGAGCTGTGGCTCAGCTTCCCTTTTTCCTTCCTGCTTTCGTTCCTTCTCAAGCCAAAAAAAGCTGGTTTACATTCTAATGGCTTTAATTACTTCACGAAAATGTGAGCGGATGGGGAAGCGCTACCACCAACAATGTTTTAATGGTCGACTGAACGCAGTTTGAATTAATTTGGTTGAGATGGCTATTAGCACTAATACTCCAGGGCCTGTCTCACTGGTGTTGCTGTAACTTCTCATGCTCCTGATGGAGCAGAGGCTTCCAGGCGCTTGCTCAGTCGCCCACCCGCTGAGGAACCTCAAGGAGAGTGAGGAGTTACCCCATCTCCTTATTGTCTCCCTCAGTCCTTACTTTATTTCACCTGGTTATGTGTGTCCTTATTTTGGAAATGACTTATAGCTGCCTCAGAGCCTGTATCAGTCTGCAGAGCCATCTTCCCTGTGCCTCCATCTCTCATGATTGCACTCTCTGGCATCCAGACCTGCCCAAGGTGCATCCCAGCTTGACTTTGTTTCTGTGTGTAGGCATCTGTGTGCCTGTATGTGTGTATTCTCTGTTGTATACCATGGGGTTGAGCTCCATCTGCTGCGCCTTTGTGGAGAACAGGACCCCCCTCTTCTGTTTAATCATCTACATCCACATCCATTCGCTCACAGCATTTGAAGTGACTTCTCTCTAGGATCTCTGCCTCTCTGTAAAAATGGCCTGAAGGTTTAAAAGCTTCAGGGGTCGGGGCTGGCAGTCCTTCAGACTGCATGGTGCTCCTACATTCAGCAGGTCCATATAAGACTCATCTCTTTAGAAGCCAACAGAGAAGCAGCAGCTCTGACAGCACCATGGCAATAGCTCCACATCTGACCACAAGACCCACTTCTCTACAGCCCCAGGATAGACTTAAACCCCAGTACCGGCCACAGCTGCTTTCCTCTCCCTTTCTGCCTGTGTGACCTGCTGACGATCAGCCAACGAGTGCCACCTTGCAGGCAACTCTTGAAGGCAAGCAGCTGCTGGACTGGCACAGCCATGTTGCCAGTAGGTAATGCACAGATAAGAGCAGGTGTGGATTGACCAGGATATTTCAGCTTCTATTAGCACCTCTCAGGGTTGTATTTGCAGCAGGTCACCTGGATGAGGCATGAGAAACAGGAGCTGTCACCAATCCTTTATTCCCTCCCCTTCCCTGGCATGCTCCCTTTATCTCCCCTCTGCTCTCAGGGCTGTCATGAGGGATGTGGAATGTGTAGATGCCTTAGTCTCTCTTGCCCCTGATTTGCACCAAACTGCCATCATATTTAGCCTCATCCCCACCATCACTGCAACAGCCAGGGAGAGGGATCTGGCAGGGTGTTAATAAAGAGTCTGAAGGAGAAGGAAATTCAAATAATCTTCTGTTTTGTGTCCTTTCCTCTACCCCCACTGTGCTCCCTCCTCCCCGTCTCACACATATTCTGCTTTTCATTGGAAATGCTGTCTCCTGGGATGGATTTGCTTTGATCCATCTGCAACCAAATCCCCCCAAATGCCATCAGCTTCACTGATTTACAAATCTGTCATGCTGGAATGGGCTGAGAAGCCTGACACTGCTTTGGATTTCATGTCCCTTTCATAAACTCCAGGTGGAAAGAGCAAGCACTGAGACCATCTCAGCCTTTGCTGAAATTGGTGTTGCATATTGTCCCCTGCATTATTGTCTTTTTTTTTCTGGGTGGAGGTGGGACCAGCAGCGCTAAGGCTTGTGATGCTGGTGAGACCTGACCCAGTGAGTGCTGAAGGAGACAGGGGTTACTCCTATGGGACTTTGTGCTGAGTATTTTTGAGGTTGGGGCATCATCCTGCATGCTTGGTCATATTTATCTTCAGGCAATGCTTCCCCTTGGCCACCTGGCCTGTCCCAGACTGTCATCTCCATCTGGCTCCACTCTCTTCCCCTGCATCTGCAGTAGCCAAGCCGTTAGCAGTGACTCCAGCTGCACCATAAGCACAGACCTGTCTCATGCACCAACTGTGGGCTTCTGTCTCCCTCATCTTTTGTCCTGCTTATGAAAATCTGATCCAAGCCCATAAATATTAAACTGAGGCACCTTTTTGCCTCAACACTGATGTGGTGGGAGAGGGCAGCAGTTGTTATCCTAATGGGCATAGACTTCCTTGCCTGAAGATAGGCCACCTTCTCCTCAAACTTTCTCTTTGTCTCAGCTCTATGCCCCCATCAGATTAAAGCTGTTGCCTTTGCCTGGCTCCCAGGCTGTCCTGGGGCAGCTGGGGAAGCACGAGTGTCCTTAAAGGGCTGCACAGCCCTGTTCAGTTCTGTCATCCTTATCAATGGATGAGCTCCCTGGGACAAGCTGAATACAGATACAGGGTTTTAGTGGCATCATGGATCAGCAGATTAAAAATCTGACACATGCTAGTGCTGAGGAGGGCAGAAGGTCCATACTGAGATCTTTGGATACCCCACTGCTTGGTGTGAGGCACCTTTTTGGACTCCAGACTAAACCTGAGGCTGGGCAGGTTGCAGGCTGCAGTGGAAGTCAGTCTGGTTCCAGCCCTGCAACTGGACGTGCCAGAACACAAAGAGAACAATCAAACATTAATATTCATCCTTGAGTGCTGGTGATGGACTGATTACTGTCTGCAAGGAAGATATCACACTGCTCACGGCAGGGATGGCTTTCTGAGGTATAAAATGTATTATTGTATATCTAAAATACAGACCTCGAGAAATGTTTTCTTGGCTCCAAGAAGAAAAGCTTCTTTATTTGTGGAGTTAATTTGCATTTACTGTAGCTTGCATTAAAGTTACCCATTTCCTTTCATTCAAGGGACTTCTCTTTTGTTCATATGAAAGCAGGCAGATTAACCATCTGCAGTGCACGTGTTTCTCCTGCTAATTGCTTATGGGATGTTCTACTTTATACTCCCCAGAACAACTTTCCAAAGACTAAGCCAAAGTCACCACAACTTGCCAACAAGATTACCTAGGAGGGGAGGTTCTGCCACCGCAACAAGGAAATTATGAGTAATACAGGCACGACAGGCACGAAGAGATGGATTTAGTGCCCAATTCTGCTAATATTCTCTATGTTACAATAGCAATCAAAGGCTGTGCCTGTCAGACATCGCTTCCCTGCTGGCCCTGTTAGCATCATGCAAGGAGATCACAGGGGAATGTCAGGCAGTTTTGAAAGGAGCTTGTGACTTCCTGGGTGCATATGCAGCATGTCACAAAGTGTGGCAGTTCTTCTGGCATCCCTGCATGGCTTGCTAATGAGAACTGCTTTGATTCAGCATCCACCTTTGCCCTTGGTGATACATAGCAAGGCTTTTAATAACAATATCAATTGGGCTCGTGGTGCTAGGTGCTGTACATAATAAAAGAGATGCTTGCTAAAAGGCATTTACAGTTTGAAAAGACTATACAAAAGACAGAGACTGGAAACCCAGGTAAACGAACACTCAACTTCAGAAAGGCATTTAAATACCTCAGACAACCACCAATGCTAAGAAACTCCCCTGAGACCATAGCAAAACTGGCACAGCTCCCAGTTGGGTATCCCACTGACAAAAGGGGAATTTATTCCTCTTCTGAACAATGCTTGGAAAAAGCTGGGCAAGGAACTGACTCACCACAGTACCTGCCCTATGGGAACACAGCTTTGTGCCTTACTCCTGGGTCTGAGTTCCTCTGGAGATGTCCTGTTCCCCTAAACCACACCTGCAATTCCTAGTAGCTGACATGTTTGCAGGTATAAATCCTTATCTGTCCCTCCATACAGAACACTCTGTCCCTGGGTCTTGCAGGGTTTGAGGATGCATGAGGTATGGATGTGTATGGTTGCTGTGCCCTGCTCCTTGGGCAGAGCACATGAGTGGAACCAGTTGGTTTCTAAGTGCTTGGTCTGGGAGGGACCCCTAACTGGTATCCTTGGTGCGTGCCTTCAGTAGGCCTGTGCACCACCTGAAAAATATCCTGAAGACCCCCCTCAGATGATCTTCTTAGGGGACACCTGATCTTGCTTTTCTCAGGGGAGTTTAGCTTATAGGCATTCAACACTAAGATTTATATATGTTTTAGCTAAGTGGTGCTGATTGCCAACCATTAAAACAAGTTAAAATAAAAGCAAGTGATGCTGCTAAACAAAGGCTTTCAGAAGAGCCAAGGTCTGTAAGCAGTTAGAGGGAATTAGTTTCCTCCATTTCAAATGAAAGTTTGCTTATTTTTATACTTCTAGCATTAAGAATGAGGATTTCTGCCTCCTTCTGCAGGTCTGAAGAGCCACAGCTTCTTGGGCTCAGAGGAAAAAAAAGCAGCAATCATGGGAACTAGAGCATCCCGGATCACCCCAAATGATGCAGTACGAATTTTCAACATCCAATGACATTAAGTCCCTTGTGGGAAAGGACTGCATCTCTAATCTGAGGATCTCGGGATGAAGATTTCCTCTAAAGCACCACCTTTGCCTTTGCACAAGGGGATTTGTAAAGAACAAAAGCTTCAAATAATCCTCCTCATTTTAACAAAAGGATAAGACAAAGTTACAAGTGGTCTGGAGACAGTCTATTTAGGTTCCAAATTTGGACAGGCAGCTTAAGCCAGGGAGATTAAACAATTTCACAAACACAAGTATTTGTGCCTTCCTGAATTGTTTTGACAGAAGACAGCATTTTAGGTTCTTAGATGCTCCTGGCACTGTGCTGGGAAGAGCAGTCCAAATTCCTTGGTTTCCTTCCTGTGAGCAAATACTGGTTCAGACCCTTGGCTGGCACAGACAGGCTTTTCCCTTCTGAGGGCAGGGAACCCAGCCAATTCCAGCTTGCTGAGTGCCTGGCTCTCTTTCTGAGCTCCAGCGTGGAGGATAAGCGTGCTGGGAGTCTTCAGTGAATGAGCCTGTGTGCTCAAGAGGCACCATCTGGTTTTACTGGAAACACTGCAGATTAAAGGTCTCCTAATGGTATTTAATTTAGATTCCACGAGACCTCCAGCGGATAGCTAACAAAGGATCAAAACCATGTTTTTAAAAACATCTCCACTGAGAGGTAGCAAAGCTGCTGAAGCTTAGTGGATGTAAGTGTGTAAACACTGCTCAGCAAGCTCCTAAGCACAGGCTTGGTTCCTGGATGCACAGCAAAAGCCAGCAAAAAGCTCTTAAGCTTTTTGTCTCATTTCAAGGCTTCCCAAAGGGTTATGATTATGAAATGGGTGCTGGAACCTGGTGGTAGGACTGCAGGCTGATGTCAGGGTTTGACCTTTGCCTGGATGACAGTGGCAGCATACGCATATTCTTGATTTAATCTTAGTGAATTTAAACCACACAGGGAAGAAATCTGAATGTGTTTCTAGGGAAGAAACTGGGAACCTCTTTGTGGATGCTCAACGTTTCACAGATCAAGCCTTAGACTGGTGAGAAATGGGGTTTGGATGCACCCTTTGGGATCCTCTCTGCTTTCAGAGATTGTGTCTTCGACCTTGCTGAATCTCAGGCATGTTCACGAGGAGATTACAGATTGCTTGTTTCGTGCAGCATTTACCTGTGTGCAGTCCTCACCTTTTTCTATTTGCTGTAATCAAGGAGTCATTGCTTTGATGCCATCAATTGTGTTGGACCATCATCAGGCTGCCTAACTCTGGACTTCACCACAGCGAAACCTTCTGGCGAGACACTGCCCTGCAGAACATACCCAGGCTTCACTGCTGTTACTGCACCCCCTGCCAGCAGTAAGAATCCTGCTGTAAAAGTGCTGTATAAACTACCCTGAGTCCTCTACTGCAATGGTACCATAAATCCTCATCTCGATGCTCCAATTATCTCTCTCAGTGCATGTCTGACTTCAGAATCCCATCAGACAACTTCGCTTAAATTCTACTAGCGACAAAGTCATTAAGTGCAGTCTGGTCACCCTAATTCGCTTAATAACTTGACATGGACATTTTTCCACCTTTTTTATGCCCATACAGGGAGGTGATTATAATCAGGGAAGTGACTTGGTTCAAATGACATAATTGGTTTTCATATTTATTCCCCCTCACTGATCTCAGTTCAAATGTGCTCAGCTCACAAGTCAAAAAGATGATTTCTTCTAATTATCAGTTCTGCAGAGCTCATCTTGGGCTCTGCAAATCCAGCTGTATCCTTTGTGCCTCTACCATGCTGTCACCAAGAATAAAGTGTTTGCAATCAGGACGCAGTCAGTCATGTTTTGTTGCTAATGTGCAAGGCAGAACGGAAGCTCATTTGCCCCTCCACCCTGCTACTGGCTCTGTTGAGTCAAGCGTATAAAAATGCATGTTTCCAGCTTGGGCATGACTGCAGAAGGGAAATGCTGGGGTCTGTGTTGGGGGAACAACACAAAAGGGGTGTTCCAGGCTGCAGGAAGAGCAGATGATGAGGTGTAGCTGATGAAAAGCATGGTGGATGAAATTGCTCATGAGTCAGTGTCCTTGCACAAAGGGTAAGTGGAAGAGCCGTGTTCCCTTGCTTGAAAGCTTCCTGCTCTATGGGCTGAAAGTTTTACAGCAGGCTCCCACAGCGTTTGCTGACTCCTCCTGAAGTCAGGAGTTTCGGTCACACAGTCATATTTATAGGACTGTGACACAGTCCCAGAACTGAGGCCATATTTGCACCGATTGACATTTAATCAGTCCCTGTCAGTGATGCCATGGACCTTCGTCACTGAGGCTGTTGTTTCTGCTAATTGAGTTCTTTCTGAACTTTCAGACCTTGGTTTTGTAGGCTAAGACAAGATCATGTCTCTTAATGAGAACTTGGATTTCAGGCACTCTTGCTGTGGGAGTGGGAAGGGACATGGGTAGGTAAAAGCCATGAGTGAGAGCACAGCTTTTTCTCCCTGAAGCTGCTGGGTGAAGCTACTTCTTCCCTATGGATGGAGCCACCATGGCCACAGTTTGACCATCCTCCTGGCAGCAGTCACGAGTCTGACTCTGTGAAGTGTTGCTCTTGCCAAATGAAGCAATAGGTCCTCAGTTTTTATGCCATTCTCATCAGTGTTTTGGCTTAGCAATGACTTAATTTGCTTGTGCATAGAGCTGGCCCTGCTAATGTGTTTGATAGACAGCTCATCAAAATCCAGGGCTTGAAGCTCCTGGGCCTTTGCTCAGGAGCTCTATTTAGTGTGTACATCTGTTGCTTGGATGACACAGATGGCAAAAGCCATATTTCAGCAAGGCCTCTGCACATCTCATTGCCCAGCAGCTTGGAGGGGTGAGCTGATGGCAGGGCAAAGGGGAGAAGCAGTAAGTGCAGGAAGTCTTTGTGGGCAGATGGAAAAGAGACTGAGGTTCAAGTAGCTGGGGTGTGAAGGCAGATCACTGGATGAGTCATACATTTTTAACAAAGTGGCTTCTACCTGGAACAGGCAGCCAAGGAGCACTTTCTGACCGAGGATGCAGGTCCTCCTACAGCAAAACCCTGTCAAATATAAGTGGGCTCAGCACAGAGTGACTGGGCAAAATCCTATGGGCTATGATCCAGCATCTCAATCTCATGTCCTGATCTCTGAATTTCCCCAAGCAAACCCATTGCCATTTCAGACATTTAGTGACCCATTTGCTACGTCTCCTCCCCTTTCCCTGTGCCATCTGATAGTTCTGGTTTTGTTTTCTAACACAGTGCCAACATCTCATGGGATTTTGGGGTGTTGTGTGTGGATGAGATGCTCTGGGGCATTTCTGAATCACATGGCTGCCCTGGGCTGTGATTGCTGGAGGTGCAGCTTGAAGACCCTTTTCTTCCCTTCCAGTCTTGTGTGCCTAATTCCTCTGAAACAACCCCAAAAGGGCAGTCAAAAATTTCCATAATAAGGAGCACTTTGAATAAGCAGTTTCTGTCTCTGCCTCATCTGTAAGCTTTTCTTAAGACAGCAAGAGTTACTTTTGAAAGTAAGAACAAAAGCCCAAAGAAACCGAATTGGGTTTATTTCCTTCAAACTATTGTAGAAAATGTTAATTATAATGATGAGTGTGTCATGCTCTGTGTTTCTTCCAGTGCTTCGATCTAGAAGGAATGGGTAAATTCTACCTACATTCAAAGTATGAACAATTTTGTACGCTTACACATTTTTATAAATATACATCTATATACATATATAGTTAAGCTTTCCTAATCTTGCCTACAGCCTTTCTGGAGAAAGCCTGTGTTAGTCTTGCAGATGTGGAAGGGGAATACATCACTAAACTTGGTGAATGATGCAATGGTTCTGCACCTGAAATAAAGATAAGGGGAACAATTCCCCAGCTCTATTAATAATTTTCCCTGTAGGAAGAATAATACTCATCCTCCCCTCCAGATCGGTCACTTTCTGCAGTGTTATAAAATATCAGTTACACATCAAAAATCCTCCTACAATGAAGGGCTGCTTTTCTCTAAGTTGAAACTTGGATTAACACAGAATACAAATGCAAAGCTGATTGATAGATAATGAGATTTCTTTCTAAAGCTCCTGTTGCTTTCATATTTCTAATCATCTGATGGACAAGTCCACCTCAAGTCAGAAGAGCGGGTGATATCATTTGTTTACCCCTTTGGCATGATGAAGGAGGTTTATAAAAGCTTTTCCTTTTTCTCTGAGTTTGAGATCGACAAAGCAGACAGTCACAGTGAGTTCAGATCAGACACTACCAAGAGTTTTCAAATATCTTGTTTCTGAAGATTTGGCTTGTTTTGCTATTTAGTAAATCCATCTGTCCATGAGTCCATCCATCCGCATTGAACTTTGCATTTATCTATGCACTGATGTACGAACACTAAGTTTGCACAAACACACCATCCCACACATCCTCCCTCATATTTCATCATAGAATAGTTTGAGTTGGAAGGGACCTTAGAGATCCTCTAGTTCCAACCTCTCTGCCATGGGCAGGGACACCTCCCACTAGACCAGATTTTTCAAAGCTCCATCCAACCTGGCCTTGAACTGGCCAGGAATGGGAAGCTCTCACACATGGCCACTACTGTAACCCCTGCAGAAAAAAGGCAATCTTTGCCCATTCTAGGCCTGAATCATGTCATCAGGTGCAGAGTGAGAAACTGCTGTGAGGTGATTGGAGCTGGTCCTTTGGCCCAGGCAGTAGAGATTTGTGCTATTCCCCCTCAAGCTGGTACACAGCTCAGACGTCAGTGAAGCTCTCATTAAATGCACATTAATCAGAAGCTTTTTAGAGCCTATTTTTTCCCTAGTTTTTGTTATCAATTCTCCTTGCAGTACTTCAGACTCTGCAGCCAGGCTCAGTGGTTGCAAAGAGGACCCAATGAAATTTGTGTAGGACTTGGCACTTCCACAAGGTCCTTTCTAGGAGAACCGGGACAGGAAGCTAGGCTTGTCCAACACTGTGATGAGAAGGACATGGCCCCTCTGGGGACTTTGCGTCATGCCTGTGCCATCTTTGCAGAGGAACAAGAGTCACTCAGGCCCCAAAACCCAGAGTGTAGGTGTGCTGGGGTTGGTAAGGCAGTGGGAGCTCCCAGAGTGGGACCCCATAGTCCTTATCAAGAGAGAAACATCTTTTCTTCAGCAAATTTTACACTCCTCCTCCCAAGGTTGCCTTTCTGATAAATCAGACACAAAAGGGTTACCTTGGATTATATCTAACAGTCTCTGAACAGGATATCGCATCCCAGCATGGCAGGAACTATCACACTGTGAATGAAAGATGCACCTTGGAATGCTCACATGGGGACATGCGGTTACAAGCCAGTTCCCAGCAGTGTTCTGAGCACAGGGGCAAACAGAGAGTTTGGGCATGACAGAGACAGTAGCTGCTGCCTTGCATTCATCCTTTACTCCTGCACATCTCCCACCTCATCTTGCCACTACTATTGTCTCCCAGGCCAGGTTGGTGGGAAGAAGGCAGACTCCTTGCTGCTCCCTTCCCTGGATAGGGAGTGATGCTGCCCCCATCCCCACTGGCTCTTGTATGGGATGAAGAAGTGGTCTGGGAGTCAGGAGATAGGGGAGGAGGGCAGCATTTGGGAAGAGAAAGGTGCTGGGACAGCTGATTCATGGCTCACAGCTGAGGAGGAGGGATGGGAGTCTACACCTGTTCAGAGACACCAGCCTGGGGAAAAAACTGCTGGGTGAGCATCCCTGCCCTGCAGAAAATACCGGGAGAGGCTTTGCCATTGCCTACGAGAGAGACCTCTTCTCTGTGTCACTATCATAGTATCACCCTTGTGAAGCCCCCCTTTGCCTTCTCAAGGGCTTAGGGAGCTCAAAGGGCAGCCCCAGCCTTGCACGATCAAGGTGTGTCTGGGCCCTCAATCCTAACCATACTAATGTGCAGCAACAGGCAGCTCTCACCACCAGCACAAGCTGGGGGGGCTCTGAAGGATAAACCACTGGATTTTCCCTACTATAAGTGGCAACAACTCAGGCTGCCCAGGCTCAGCTGGCAGCTTTCCTGGGAGCAAGCATGCTGAGAGGACTGTCTGTAGAGCAATTTTCCATGGGTGCTCAGCTTTGGTGCTTTGGTGCATGGGAGCACAGAGAGCCACAGTCCTCAAGGCAATGGAAAGCCCAGCTCACAGTCAGGCTCATCTGGGAGTCCTGGTGGTGTTACTGGACATGCTGGCTACAGTCTGCTCCATGTCCTTATCAAGGTCATCCAACATCCATCGACCACACAACAGCAGTTGATGTGCAAGGCCTCCTGCCTGTCCTCAGTACTGAGACAAGAGTGGGACTCCAGAGAGCCTCTACTGGCAGGTGTGCACCTCTGGCAGCCCTCCGCCTCCCAGGCCAATTAAAATCCTCTTCAAATGATGTGTCTCCTTTCCAGACCCCTCTGGGGAACTTGTGCACTTCATTAGTGTAATTGGGTGATGTTTTCACTGGCAGAGCACACCCAGCCACTGAACTACTCTGACTGTTGTGCAGAAGGTCCCATAACTTGAGACATGGTAGGGTGAAGGGGGCCCATCAGCTCTGACATCTCAAGAGGACCTTCCATAGCCACTTCTTGTGGGGTTCAGCAAACAATGCAAAAGCACTTCTTAAATAGCATCTCTTGTTTCTGTGATGTCTGCGTTGAAACACCTCTGCCCCTCCACTCACTTCATAAAAGCATGCCACAGTGTCTAAGTACCCACTGGGTGTCTACAGCTGTGAAAACCTCCCAGTTTATTCTCAGATCAGCAGGTAATTATCTAAGCCCTCTGTCACAGATGGGGAAATCGAGGTAGAGAGCTGTGAATTAAAGCATGAATAGTGTGGTCTCTGTGCCCTTGGAAGGTGTGGGGGTTAGCACAAGCAGATGTGAGGAGCCCTCCTCCCTCCCTCTTCCAAAGCCCGTTTCCAGAGAAACAGAGGTAGGGAGCAGCAGTTTCTGGATTTCCCAAGGCGTTCCTTCCTCCTAGGACAGTCTGGATGTGGCTGCCCATCTTCTACAGGACTCTCCCCTACCAGCTATTGTGGGGGCAAAAGTTTTCTTTCTCACAGTGGAGGCCAAACTGGTGTAAATGAGGCTGGTGCTGGAGTGAAGAGCTGGGGAGGCAGCGGGTACAGGTCTGCAGCCTAATCCTATAGGCACAGACTGGGACAAAGTAAATTCAGTGACAGCATAAGGACAGAAGGTTTTGATAGAACCTGACTCAATGAAAAACAAATTTGTGTGGCATTTAAGAGGTCTTCTGCCTCCTCTAAGTACTGGCTCCGAACTGATACAGAGCAGGACTTGTACGGCAGGATTCTACTCTTCCTGTCTTAAAAGTATTATGAAAGATTAGTGCCTGCTGTCATCATGGTTTGCAGGCATGTTATTGTTATTAATTACGGCTGTTACTGTAGTGCAGATCTACCCGGCAGCTGGCCGACAGGCTGCCTGCAGAACCGGGGCTGCCAGTCGTGGAGAAGCAGCCCCTGCTCTCTGGTCAGCTTGGTAGCCAAAACCCCGGCAGCTGCCCCAGCAGCACAAGCTCACCCGTGCCGTCGCCAGCTGGCTCGGCAGCAGGAGCACAGTGCCAGCCAGCCCGGCTGCAAGCGGCAGCGTGGCTGCCTTCACACACTGCCTGCCGCAAAGGTGGGACACTGGAGAGCACGGGGAAGGGAGCAAACCTGTTTGGAGGAGAGCAGCTGTGCCGGGGCATGGAGCAAAGCTGGGCATAAAATAGGAAAGGGGTTTTGTGAGTGTTCTGAAGCAATGGATTTACCCTTAGAAGTTTTGTGGGGATCTGCCCTTTCATCAGCTTGAAATGCTTGAGAACGCTAGAAGGCTTTCATGTGGCGTTTCTGGGGGTGGGGGAGGACTTTGGTATTTTTAGAGGCTCTCCTTCATCTCTCCTCTGTTGTCTCTGCTTTCTCTCTTTGAAGAAAAGTGGAGAGAGGAAAAGGAAAAAGGAAACACTCAAAATTGGAACAGGAGGGCTTGAAGCTTTGCTGGAAAGCAAAAGAGAAGAAAGCTCCCCTGGTGGCCCTTCCCTGCGGGAAGAATGAAAGGAAATGTGGTGAAATCAAAGTATTTGTGGAAATGTAAATTTCTAGTAAATACCGTAGGGAAAGGAGACTGTGAATATTTAAGTAATTCTACTTAGTTGTATCAATGGCAGCTCAGTCCTGCTGGGGTGGCTGCCACCTCTCAGAGCCCTGTGATATGGGACCCCTGTATGCCCCACAGCAAGTGATTCAGCCAAGGGAACTAGTTAGTGTTGCAGCAGAGAGGTACTCCTTGCTCCTTGGGAGTTTCTGTTTTTGCCATGACTTACAGTCATCGCTGCCCTAATGGGAATAGTCGGGTGTTAATGAGCATCCCCAGATAGGATGTCTTGGCTTGCTGTGCTTGACAGCAGGATGCACGAGCCCCAGACAGCTTTAGCACCCCTGGAGATGGCTGACAGGATTCAGCGGGACCTTACGTGTGACTCGGACAGGAGAATTAACATTCACTTCATCCAGAAGGGGAGAAGGTTATTTGCTGAGGAAACTGTTGCAAGAGGAGAAAAGAGCAGCCCATGATACTACCTGCCTTTTGTAGGAAAAGCCCATGCAGATCCGTGCCTGCAAGTCTGGGGTCCTGGCAGAGAGGACTTAGCAGATAGAGTGCTTTTTGGCAGCATGTAACTTTACTAGGCTCATTAGTGTCTTGTCTGTATTGCACAGGAAAAAGCTTCCTGTGAGGATCTCTTGGTAGTGAGCATCACAGTTGCACATGCTCAGGGTGCAGTCCTGTCCCAGACACACAGGGTCAGGGGGCAGGGACTCGAAAAACTCCGAAGGGTAAGCAGGCTGTGCCCTAAGACTGATGCATTGGGAGCTATGTACTGACATGGGCACAGACCCTGAAAGACTCCAGGCTCATCCTTGGTTGTCTCCTCAAGATGATTCATAGCCACCCTGCTTAAACCCAGAGCAGGTGAAGCCATTGACTTGGTGTTACATGTCTGTGCCCAGAGATCCCCTTCCCATTGAGTCTTTGAACAGGAAAATGAGAAAAGGCCAAACCATGGGATAATGGGATAAAAAAATCAAGACAGAACCTTTGAACCATTTATTCTTAGCATCCTGATGACTTTCTTCCCAGGGTCCTGGCCTTGCTATGACCATGGGAGCTTGGAGCACAGACAGAGCTCTGTTCTGGCAGAAAAGCATGTTTGCAAGAGCTGTGAAGTGCTACCTGGATCCTGGAGGTGCCAAAGGTGCCCAAGATGCTCCATGGGACTTCTCCTGGCAGAAGCACATGAGATTCTTGCTGGACTGGGTACACTTGTCCCACATCTTTTCCAAAGATGGGGGTGGAGAATTGTGACAGGGAAGGAAAATGTAATTAAGAGCTCTTCAAATTTGCCAAATTAGTGTGGACCTGGTCAATAGCAGAGGCAGGAGAGAGTAGGCTTGCTTCTGAGTTTTCAGCAGCATGGAAATGCAGCTGCAGTTCAAAAGTCTATTAAAGAGCCAAGACATACCCAGACTATATTAGCCACATGTCAGAAAGCACTTTCTAGAGTAAATCCTACTTAAAAGCCATATACTAGGAGAAAATTAAATGCTTTTTAGCTCTCAGACAGTTATGTAAACTTGAGAGAGCAGAAAACAAGGATAACAAATATCAGCAGAGGAACCTTCAGTACATACCGGTTATTAATGCATTTATCTAGGCCATTTATTTATTGAAGATGTATTTTTTTTTTTTTTTTTTCAGGGACAGACCTATTAATTCAGACAGCTTAATCGACACCCAAAGGGGAAAATGCCATTTTACAAAGTAGCTGAACTCCCATTGATTTCAATATAAACTCCATTTTTTATTTTATATGTTTTTCCCCAGCCATCACAGTCTGTTTGACAGACTCATTAACAAGATATTAAGCTGCCCCACTCTTTTCTTGAGGACAATAAATTACTATGGAGAAAGATGCTGTTGTCTTAACAGATGCCTTTCACAGTGTAAACATCCCTTGACTGATAAGCAGAGAGGGAAAAAGCGTGCAAACTGGCCTTTAAATGCTAAATAAATAACAGAACTGGAAAACTGGTGCTGCAACCAATGCTGTTTTGCTCTGTGAAGAATGCCATACTGCAGGACAGGATGGTTTAGGAGATGGATAATGGGATACAGAGTTTTTTGCTTGGTTGTGGTTTGTCATGTTAATCCATCCTGGCTCTGAAAGAAAAGGAGCTTTGCAGCTGTCTGGGAGACTCAGGCAGGGATGTGGATGGTGAGGACTGTGGTGCAAGGCTGGATAGTCCCATCTTGCTCTGCATGCATGTTGGTCACAGAAGGTTCTCCCTCTGTCAGGTCCCTTTACCTGGGTGATGGGCACAGCATGGCTTGAAGCAGGAGCTGGCTGTCCTGCAGCTCAGAGGGGCGAAGGGACTATTCAGAGGTGACAATGTGTTGGTGGCCCGCAGACCAAAGTGGGGCCACGATATCACATCATTTGGCACAGGGGAACCCCTATCAGTCACTGCACTGTCTGTATATGGGCATTTGCAAGGGCATGCACTTAGGTGATGGCATGATGGCAGTACTTCGCTAGCAGGTGAGTGAGCAACCCACCCCTCTGCAGGGAGCAGGAGGATGTGGGCTGCAGGGTTCATTAGCAAGGGACAGAGCCAACATGCCAGCAATAAGCAGGATTTACTGGATGTCCTCTCCAGGTGGGATGGGGAAGACAGACTTGCAGGTGTCTCCGCATGGGTACCAGTTCCCCCTGTGCAGGGAGGCTAGGTAGTGGCCAAGTACCTGGTGCTGCTGGTGTTGGCTCAGCATCATCTGGTTTATTTAGAGGTCTCTCCAGGATAGGCATTTTAGGTTGGGTTTCTCCTTATACAGTAGCAGCTCCACCCAACGTGGTGTCATGAGACATCATTCCCCGGGATGGCAGCACCTACTCTCACGAGGAACAAATAAATGTCTGCAGTCAGACACACCAACACGAGTTCTCTCTCAGGGGCTGGGTTTCAGCCAAGCCACCTGCAAGTCACTATTCAAGTTCCCACTGCACCCTCATCTCTACACTGAGTGCTGCTGGGCTGTGTTTGTGACTCTTCCATTGCAACTGTAAGTAAAGGGTCTGAGTTGTTCGTTTTGGAGCTGAGATTTGTGGCAGGCAAGACAGCAGCTCTGAGGGGGAGGTTCTGATCCTGGCTGCAGGGCATGGGCAAGCTGCTCAAGGACAGCTTTATAGGTGGCCTAAGAAGATGATCCTGGCTGCTGCCACACCCACAGTATTTGGCACTGGCCATGCTCAAAGCCCTGGTGACCATCACACTGGGGCAGCAAGGAGGAAATGAGAGAGATAATCTTCTGTGCATTTAACCTTAATACTTGCATTTGACCCTGCTCAGGGTCCTTTCCTTATAACTATTACACCCAGTTTTTTTCCTGTGGGTGCTTTCCCAACACCCCTACTAACTGCTGCATTGAGTCAAAAAGTTCTTGGCTTTTCTGGCACCCCCTTTCTCCCTCCCACCAAAGCCAGCTCTCCCCACCCAACGTGCTCCCAGCTCGGAGCACTGCATTAATGCTCTGTTTTATTGCGCGCTCTTAATGACGCATCTGCAGATACTTCCCTTCTCTAACTGAGCAAATTCTTGCTGGGATGGAAATTTTAAAATGAGAGTCAGATTGTTTCCACATGGCAGGGCACAGCCGGCTTTAAATACAACAGAATTCCTGAAATCGGTTATTCTGTCACCTAAGCATTTAAATAATTAACTACAGAAACATCCCACAGGCTGGGTAGGAAGGTGAGAGTGTTTGCATTTTAATTGATCACTAAATGCAAAGCAAACAGTTCATGGATGTGTCAATAATTACTTTAGAAGAGGCAGCTGTGGTCACTAAGATGAACTTAATCTACTCAAAGACTCAACAGCATTTACAGGTGTAAGCACTGGCTCTGGCTGTTCACTCTAATGACTTTATTAGTCCAATATCATTAGTTCCGTTCCTCTCTTAGTTTTGCTAATGGGCATGCACATAACTAGTCTTTGCTACTGAATCATTCTCCCACTCCTTTATTTATTCCTTTCACTCTGTGGGGGCTGCAATTGCTTGCTATATTGATGCACATACACATATGGAATTTTTCCTATTTTTTTTTAAATTAGAACTGAAAGGGCAATTTTCTTGCTGAAGGTGGCAATCAGAGGGGAGCACAGTTCATTTCCGGGGGGGTCCCACCTCCAGATCCCCAGCACATGCTGTGCATCCCGGGCTCCCTTACGTAAAGACACATCAGAACAAGGAAATGAGCCTGGCTGCTGTTAACTGTTGGGATGCTACTGCAGCTCTTCTCTAGCAGCCTGGAATGCTGAAACAAAACTGGAGCACCCTCTGAGTGTGTTGCTTCCTGAATCCATCATGACCTGGCTCCTGGTCCTTCCCTGCACCTCTCTCCAGCAGCTTGACAGAACCAGCTCCAAGCACACTTACTCTCTCTGTTCAGCCTCTCTCCACTGTCCCCTTCCTTCCCTGCTGCCCCAAAGACCCCACACCATCTTGATTCCATAATGCTGTACTGAAAACCTTGGATCTGCTGGGGGGGAGGCAGCTCCTCCACTTGGTTGCCCACAGCTCCTCCCTATGGAGCCTACCGCTGTGTTCAGGGCTTGGTGGAGGCTTTGTTAATGAGGAGTGGTGCAGAGGACTCTGAAGCTCCCTTAGTAAAAATCTCCCTGGGACTGACCCAAATCTATTTCAGTACTCCAGGGACAGTTATTTTTCAGGATTTTCCATGAAATGACATGTCAGCAGCTGCATTTCCACCAGTCCCAGGCAGGAGATGCCTGCGGGGGGCAGTGACTGCAGGGAGACAGATAATTCTGTGCTTTCTGGATGGTCCTTGAGTAAAAGAAGGGTAGAGGTGAACAAAAGGAGGTGTCGGGGGACAGGGAGCATTGCAGACTCACTAGGCATTGCTGAGCACCAGTAATGCCCCTCACTATACACCCATACATGCATACAGCCAGTGCTGCATTTGAAGCAGCACTGATTAAGCCTTTCACAGGCCATTACCATCATTAAGAATATGAAGTCCACCTGTGTCTCTCTTCAGAAACTATTTTAATCCTGTACTCCCCTTTCCTGGGGAAAACCAAAACTGGTCTGCCATTATAGTCTCCCCATTATTTGACACACCTCCAGCCTGTCCTTGTTTGCAGTGATAGCCCTTAGAGAAGTTCTTTTGTAGAATTTTGGGTTGGAAGAAGCAATCACTCCCCATTGAAATATATTTTGGCACTGGAAAGCACCTCCAGCCCTGACTTTCTGCAAATTGCCATCCTGCTGCATGTCCCAAGCAGTCGGTTTCAAGAGGAAAAGCTCTGCCTCCTGGCCACAAACACCCTGGAGGAGGCACAAACCAAAGGCACAGGGGATGGTGGTGACAGCAGGGCACAGGAGAGAGACACAGAATGTTACCACACATTGGTTTGCACTCCTGCACACAGGAGCAGAGGTCAGCCTGGGTGGATGCCCAGACTTAGGCTTTGCTGCTCTCCTCTGCCTTGGGCTATCCATAGGACCTGATGCAGGGCAACATGTCTTGAAGAAGTCCCAACAGATTTAGCCAGGAGTGGCCTTACAGGCTATGGGACTTGTTCTTCCTCAGTTTCTTAGCAGGGTAGCATGGATGGGAGGGCATCCCCTCACTCTTTCTTAGTGTATATCCCAGGGTGAGGAGAAGGACAGGCACACTGCTATTGCTCCAAGCCCAGATTTCTCTGTACCCCATGGCCAGGTGGATATGCCCCCTTTCCTTTCTGTCTGCTGGGATAGAGCCTCTTTCAAACAACCACCACCACATTTATGAAGCACATAAGAATCCTGAGGCAGTGCAGGGCAGAGGGGGAAGTCCACTGCATGGTCCCTTTAAAAGCACTAGTATTTTTTCATTCAGCAATGGGCAAAAACTGCCTGCTTTCAACTCAAAACCCTTGTTTAGTCCAAAATCCAGCAGGACACAGGACTAGACTCACCCTTTTCAAAACCAGTTAGATAAAAGAAGGGAAGAAACCTCCCCTGCAGCCATTCCAGCTTTGCCTGGAGGTGGTGGTGATATTTATTTGAAGCCACACCACTCTGGGTTCAGGACATGTGCCACAGCCAGCTCTGACTTTGCCATTCCCATCCCTCCCGAGGATGAAGCAGCGATGGGGGCTGCCGCTTTTAACCCTGAGCACGGAGCTTCTTGCAGGAGTGTGAAAAAGTGCTTTGTAGGTGGATTATTTGCCTTGGCATTAAGCTTGAATAAACAGGCAGAGGGCACTTGGGTGAGGGATGGAGGGCACTGAGCACAGAAACAAGGTAATGAATGTAGCATCCTTGAGTATGCGAAGGAAGGGAAGGCAGACAGAGCTGTCTGTGTGGGAGGCCTCAGAACTGACAATACCCTAATCAGTACAGCTTCTGCCTCAGCCCTGCTGTTGCTCATGCATTAGTTGAGCTATTATCATAAAGCTTTCCCTTTGCCTACCCTTTAGGTGGTTCTGGCTCACAACGAAAAACAACCTTTGGTCTTCTCGGGAGTATAGAATATATGAGATTGCCTGTGACCAACGAAGGGCTGGGGAGCCTTATACTGCTCCCACATCCACCGTCTGCTTTCTACACCTTTGCTGTCCATATTGCAGCCTGATGGAGGCAGTCTGCTTTTCCCAAGTTGTATTTATTCAGCTACCCTGCTCAGGGCATCTTTGTGAAAGACAGAAGTATTTTATAAAATCAAAGCCCCTTTTATTTTTTGGGGCAGAAGGATGATGCTAGGAAGATGTTTGTGCTGCTGCCACAAGCTCCACCAGTGTCCATGGTCAGCAATGTCCCAGCCTCCCTGTTCATCATGCCCATGAGGACCCCTGTGCTGTGTGCACTTGGTTGCAGCCTTTTCCCCCCCTTTGTTCCATTGATCAGTGAGATGGGAACAAGCCTCTGCTATTTGGCTGTGTCTTCCCTGAAGTAACACAGGATAAATAACTCCCTTGGGTAGTCTTTGGGAGAGCTCCCTGGAAAATGGAAAAGGCTGAAAACAGCTTTTTTAACAATCCGCGCCACGGCTCCGCCATCAGCCTCTTTGACTTCATGATTTATTTCTTTTCAGGAGTGAGCCAGACCGTAAAATCACTTTGAAGTTTTGCTCTTGAGACGAAACATCAAGAAAGTATTAATACAACCAATTTTTTTTTGTGATAGGGGAAAAAAAGAGAGCCAAGCAGAAATAAGCAGAGCTCCTGCAGAGTTGTTTACTCTAGATTAAACTGTCCCAGACTCTCCAGATCTTAACAGCTTTAGCCGAGGAACAGCCTGAAAGTGATTAATTTATAAGGTGACAAATATCACTTGCAGGCAAGAGGCAATTCGACTGTTTGGCTGAGAGTGAAGAGACTGTAAACAGGTTGTTTCACCTTGTGAACAATACATTTGCTTTCAAGTTGGGGGTAAGATTTAGTGGTCGGGATACTTTGGGTTTTGTTATGGGACCCAGAGGCTTCCCACCACAGCTTTGCTGGTGTTACTGTTAGTCTTTTACCAGGTGATGGCCATTCGCAGCTATGCATGACCTGAAGGTCACAAAATCCCTCTGAGAGCTGCCCCAGGGAGTGACTCACCCAGACCTCTCCTGGGTTGTTCTGGTCAGGAACACGGGTTTTTAGAAAGAGGGTGAAGCTGTGATGCTCATCTCTGGTGGGGGTGAGGGGAGGTGTGTGGTGTGTGGTATGACACAGCAACGCAAATGAGTTGGGGCTAGTGCCACTTCCTGAGCGCAGGCAGAGTTACCTGTCTCGTGAGTTATCCCCAGAAAGCCAGATCGTCTCTCAGGGCTAGTGACATTAATTGTACCTGGATGAAAGCAGACACACGCTGCTTAATTTATTCTTCCTGTATTGCGGTTGACTGCTTGTTAATCTATTACCCCCCCACTGGATAGATCTTGTACTCAATTATTACACTGATGACCTGCCTTTGCTGTTAATGTGACACTCTTGTTTCGTCTTCATCACAATAACCTCTGAAATAACATACTGCATCAGTTCTGTGCAGCAGCTGGGCTGGGCATCAGTTCTGTGCAGCAGCTGGGGCTGGGCATTGTGCAGTTCCAATGAGTGGATGCAGAGCAATTCTGGCAGCATGAGACACGATCCTTTTGTGATATTGGTTTAATGAAACATTTTGTGAGTTGTAGTTGTCTCTGCTTCTGTCCCTAGGCTCTGTGTTTCAACCAGGCACTGGAGGCTTGAGAATTATTGATCTGGGTAAGTCAGGAAGTTGTGAACAAGGTTGTTCCCTCCAACAGAAGGACTGATCTTGCAGGAGATATATGAAGGCACAGGCTCTCTCCTTGTATCTACCGCAGCTTTCCCATATATCTTCATGGTAAAATATTCTCTGGCTCAACTAAGATAATAATTTGAGGAAGGCTGAGGGCTCAAGGAAACACAAACAGTTGGCTTTCCACAACCAGGATGTGGGATGCCTTTGTAGCCTAACAGATTATATGACAGGATGCAATACAAACCAAAACTTGAGCTGTCATCTTCCCAATCATGCTGACTTGGAAAATCACTCCTTCCTCTTGCAGCTGTGACATGGTGCCTTTTGTGTAGTGAGAGGAGAGTACCAGTCTGTCACTCTGAGCCCCAGTTTTAACCTTCTGGGTGGTCTGCAAAGCTCAGAAGGGAAGTGAGTCACAACCACAGAGACTGAGTGAGACCCTGGAGAAGGCCCTCTGCAGAGCAAAAGATGCTCTTCCTGCCACAATGATTTGCTTTCAGAGTTCATCTGTCTTGAGCTCTCCACCAAGGTTCTTGGGCCCAGGATGGTTTTCTCCCTTCTTCTACTCTCTGCAGAGGTTTGTCTCCAGTGTCTGCAGTGTCTGATAGCTCTCTTGTTATGCCCATGTTGCATAAGGATCATGCTAGAAATTATCTGATTCCCCATAAATTGTGGCTGGGACCGTTTAGAGCAAACAGGTACGGAAAAGTGAGAGGCTGGTTCTCTGCAGAAGGGTGCAGGGTGATTCCAACTGTGCTCCAAGCAGACCCACACTCCCTCTCCCCAGCCTGAATGAAGCCCTGTTGCTCAGCAATACAGTGTGTGAAGAGCCTGGGTGGTTTTTCCTTCCTCAGTACATCCTCCAGCACTGATGTGTTTCAAAACAAGAGTTTTCTCAGTTCTTTTCTACCAGTTACAGAGAAAGCTCCTTCCACAAGACAGCTATTCACCGACTCTATTTCTTTGCTCATATTACTGGCTGCAAACAGGCTTTGTCCTTCCAATAAAGTCTCAAAAAGAGCTGATTTGAAGGAGGTTCCTGAAGGAAACCACATCTCCAGGTCTCAGCAATGTTCATCTGCTTACTGTTGAAGGCAGTGCTTCAGGTGTTTTTAGGGAGCTGTTACCATTGTAGGGCTATTGGACAGACCCCCTGCAGGGGTGAAGAGTGTCTGCTTCCCTTCACTGGAAAACATAGAAGCAGATTATCCTCAAAACTCAGCCACTGAATGGCAGTTAAAAGCTGTACTGGGGCTGGTCCTTCCAAACTGTGGCCAAAACCCGTTAACTGAGCCTCATTCTGTTGCCGCCAGTGTTTTATCTGCTCCATGAATTCATGGTCAAGGGCTTGATCTTGGCCTCCAGTAATGACCCTCTGGATGGCTGTTAAGCCCCTGGGGGCATGCCTGCTCATGCCAAACTTTCTCCTGTGGACCAGCCTATAAAACATTCCTGGCACTAACAACTGATCTTGGAGGTGTTTTATTCCCTCTTCACACAATGTCCTAGTTTCTCATAAACGCAGGAAGATGCAGCCTCCAGTTCTGCGTGGTATAGAAGTGCCATTAGGGCAGTCAGTGCTAGCCTGAGCAGGAGGCAATTTAGGATGATAGCATGCTAAAACAGTTGAGCAACCCACTGTCAATTCAAAAGCTTTCTGGCAGCTCTCTCTTCATTTTAGAGATTTCTATCTTAACAGATCTGTAAAGGGATGTATTAGTAGAAATAAATTGGATAGCAACTTGGCCAAAAGTGTCAGCAAAACTAGATTATGGCTCTCTGATGCTATGTAATGCTTGGTAATGCTGTCAGAGGTTTCTCTCACATCTTGGAAGCTTTTGTGGGACTTTGCAGAGAGCACAGAGGTGAGAAGGGAGCAGGCAGTGCCCTGTGCTGAGCTTATGCTGGTGGTTTGAGGCTGTTTTGCACTCAGCTACTGTCCTGTCCATATCTGGCTATGCTGGGTGCCTGTACCCCAACCTACTCTATGAGCGCTGGAAAGAGGAAGGGAGTCTGTCAGAGCACAAGGACTTCAGGCTTGATGCCATCTTCAACTTGTTCCTTGTATATGTCATTCCTCCTCCCTGGCAGCATGCAAAGCTAAGGGAGGACCCCCTATGAATTTACCTCGTTTGAAGTCCTGAGTTGCAACAAGCATTCCAGTGTGGATGGACCCACCTTGGCACTTGTACAATTCTCTGTGATGCTTACCCTGCTCTCTGATCTTGTCCAGATGCCACCACCACTTGTTAAATACAGCAGATTTTGCATCTTTGCATGCAGCTGCTTAGCATCATCCAGCTTCAATACAAAGAGCTTCACAGTGGAGGATATCTGTGAGCATGTTCCTTTCTGCTCATAAATTTAGATCTTCTTTCCTTTAAATCCTGACTATATGAACTCCATTCTATTTACTCCATTACCCTCAGGCAAATTGTAATTTGATAGCCCTGTACTTCGTTTGGGAGGCAGTGCTTTGAGCAGCCACTGCAGCTCAGAAACTCCTAATAATTAATAATGCTCTGCTATGAAGGGGAGGGCTGGGGACCAAGGGAGCCCCTAATTACTCAAGATAAAAATGATAGGAAATACTCTAAGACAAATGTACTGAAAAGGCTCCCCAGTCTATTAACCACTGAGATTGTACTGAAGCTACTCATTTTAAACCTTATTTGCACTCTTTCCTCATTTAATCCACTTACTTTTGTAGGCAGGCAGGCAAACAGATGGAGAGGGACTGATCCCTCTCTCACTCCTCACCATGCTATCTGCTGACTTCCCTTTGCCTGATACCATCATTTAGTGGCCTCTGTCTGCATTTCTTTAAGGTGTTCAAAGTTGTTCTTTGGTAGATAAATCCTCCTGCAACTTAAACTGCCAAATCTGAAATAGTTCTGGCTAGAGCAGGGATTAAGCAGCAAACCCTTATTTATTTAGAACTTGGTGCTCAAAACAGACTGTTCCTGCCATTCCTGTGAGGCACTGCCTGCTCTGCCCCTGCAGTCTCATGATGTGCAGAGGAACACATCTGGCACTGACCTACCCTGGGAACTGAGGGAGAATCCCCTGGCTGAGTGGGAGTTGAGGGGGAAGGAGGAGGAATGCCCTAAGGAATGGCTGGGGACCACAGGGGATGCAGGAAGTAAAACAGCCTCATCTGTCCACAGAATTTCCTATCATAGTGTTTTTCATCTGCTTGCTCTAAGAGCGCTTGCAAATCTGCATGGAAACATCCTTGAGCATAGTTATTTTATTAATATGCTGATTTTTTTAAAAAATGCACTGAATTTAAACATTAAATTGTGTTCACTGCACCTCTGGAGATGTTTTGGAAACTACCTAGCAGTAAGTTGGCTTCTGACCCTAATCAAAATGGGAATCCTCAGAAAAATCTATGAAAGATGGTATCTGGGGTCCAAACTGGCAGGTAATGTAGTCTTCAAAGCTAATCACTTCATGCCCTTTTGTTGACTGGCAGCTTCAAAATTGAATGTCTCTGGTTGTTGCTCTTGGGAGCAGAGCTTCCTGTGGCTGTTCCTCAGCAGTGATTAAACTGCAGCTTTATGCTGCCAGGGGAAAAAAAAATGGGGGGGGGGGGGGGCAACGCCTAT
>NDXB01004952.1:50868-104579 GCA_002631895.1 Agapornis roseicollis
GGGGGGGGAAAGCAGCTTTGTAAACAAGCTCTCAGGAGAAGCCCTCCAGCTTGCCCTGCTCACCTTCTGCAGTCAGAATGCGAACACCAACTTCCTCCTTCCAAATTATGAGGTTCCCTTAAACATTGCCAGATGGAACTGCTTTATTTTTTATTTTAAATACAGGTGGGAAACTCAGTTGTAGTTTTGATTCTGCCACTGCTCCGCTTCTGATTTTTCCGGCTTGACTGTGAGCTGCACTCACAGAGGAGAACAGAGACAGGGTACCTGGAGCCCTGGCTGCACAGGGAAAAGACTTGGGAATCACCCATCGCCCAGGCAAAGCTCTCTGCTGGCTTGTTCCTTCTCTATAGATTGCTTAGAGACTCTGCAACCCAAATGGGAGCTAACTTGGCCAGACCTTAGGTGCTAATGCATAGCAGGGTTGTGTGGTATCATTCCTGACACAAGAAGTTACTGCCAGAATGCAGCCAATCCAACACTCTCGGCATGTCGCTTCCTCATGTTTACCTGCTGAGAAACTCTTCTTCAAGAATGTTTGGGAATGAGACACCCAAGCACACCATAAATAAGCAATCATATTTTGTTTGTTTTACCATCCTCTGAATTTTTAACCTCTATTCTCTATTCTCACTTAGAGATACTCAGGACCAGACATGACTGCAATGGATGCCACACAAGCCAGCTGCAGCTGCCCCATCCCCATGCCAGGGCTCTGGAGCACACACTGGCTGAGAGGTCAAAGCTGATGCTGATAACAATAAATACTGAGATTAAACCCAGAAGAATCAGTAGTTTTCTTTATGCTTTCCAAATAAAGCCTATTCCCATTGAACAGGGGCTCATTATTACAGCATCATGAGAGGAGGGATGTTGCCATATAACTAATGTGATGATTTCAGGTACAGTTGCTGATGCCTGATTACACATTTCTGGAATCAAGCAGACTGCTTGGATTGAACAGGCCATTATTCTATCCTGCTAATAGCAGACTCACAGAAGCACATTATAATTAAACCCAGGATAAATGCTATCACTAAACTTTGATGAGAAGAGCTCGTGGCTTTATGCACACCCGGGCATGCCAGGTGAAGGGCAGAGGACAGATTCTGCAGCATCCTTCAGATTGGCACACGGCAGCATGTTGTAGTTGTGCTGTATTGGGGGAGCTGGGGATATAAAATATAAGGTAATTCTAGAGACCTGAAGAAGTAGACTAGATCTATTCCTACTGCCTGAACTGATGATAATGCCTGCAATGGCCTGGGTTCACAGAAGCTGGTACAGGAGGTGGGTAATGGGACCCTGAGTCCCAAGCCCTGATGTGGGTTTGGGGACTTTAGCACTGTGGGCAGCACTGGTCTTTGCACTGATGTAGGATGGAGGGGGTTAGAGGGGTTTCAGAGGAGACTGGAGTGATGCAGGGAATGGGAGAGCTGAGCTGCCTCATGAGGAGAGAATGAGAAAGCTGGACTCTTAGAAGGGAGAGGAGAAGGCTTGAGAGGGATGAAATCATGCAGGCTTAGGTAAAGGTGACTTGACTTGTTCACCACACCCCACAGCACACTCACTGGAACTAGCAGGATACCTATTTAAACCAGATATAAGGTGCCAGGTTTTTTCACAGAGGTAGCACATTTCTGAAACACAGTGCATGGAGATTGTGGAAGCTGACAGTGTTAACAGGGTCAGTGTTGCTGTTCAATGCAAGAGCTTGTGTTATTGTGGCTGCCCTTGAACCTATGGCACAGGGCAGAAACAGCATCAGCACAGCACTATCCCACTGCTCAGTGCTTGGCAAACTTGGCAAACTTGTTTCTCAGTGTAAGTAAAGGCTGAAAAATTCCAGGGATTGCTTTGCAAGTGGAATGTTTGTCATTATCAGCATGGAGTGTCATTTAAAACCTGATTCATCCAGATCCCCCTGGAATGACATGTTTAATATGAATTATTACTTATCCCACAGCAATTTTCTGACTGCTCCTTGCTATAGATCTGCAAGATATAGAAAATGGTACATATCTCCTTTCATGCAGCTGATGTGGAAACTAAAAAACTTGGTTCCTCAAGGGACTTATTTTCCTCTTGAGCAGGAGCCCAGGCAGCAGAGCTGGCAGGCTGGTTTATCACTTTTGTTTGCAGAGATACAGCCCTAGTCGAAGGCCCTTGGGGACACACTGTTTGTGTCCAGCAGCCCCCGTCAGGTAGCATTTTTCATGTTCAGTGAAGCTGGCTTCCACCTCTCTTTCCCTGAGAAAAAAGCCAGACAGGGATGCTCCTGTAAATGTGAAGCCTTGTAAAGGTAAAACCCCCAAAACTGTTCAGATGAGGCCTAAGAAAAGGGGTTCATTTGCTCATCCCACTAGAACCTGCCTGCCCCACCTAGCATAAGTCATTTCCCAGAGCTTTTCCTCTTGGAAGTGTTTTCCATCATTTCTCTGAGGTTCTCTTCCAGCCCTCACTCTGACTCAGTGCCATCTTGCTGATCCTACTCAAGTTTCCCTCTCTGAGCTGGAGATGCTGGCCCAACCCCAGAGTTCAGCAGAGAGAGCAGCCCTGTGGCTGGAGAGTCCCTGGCCCATTTGCAGACTGAGGTAGCCATGCACAGATGAAGCCCTGAGCAGGACCAAGGTTTACAGGCTGGGCAATGCATAGGTCTGAGTCTGAAAGAGGACCAGTGTCTGGTTTGCACGGCTCAACCACAGTGCTCCTGCATGGGCAGCTCAGGGTACACCAAACACGTGTGACAGCAGTGTGTAATGAGTGTGTGTGAGTCTCTGCATGTGTTCACCCCATTTGCTTATCTCTGAGAGTACATATGTTTGCAAGCACACGTGTGAGCCTGCATGTCCAGACTCCTAACCCCATTTCTCTGTGAAGAAGCCACTCAAGAGCTCTTTCCAAGTAACATTTCCAATAAAGAAACCTGCGTAAATGGTGCGTAAACCTTTTATGAATCAAGCCCTTAATCAGGACGTCGGGTTTCCGAGCACATCCTTCAGGCCTACCAGCCCTTTAATGCATTCATCACATTAAGAGTTAATTTACAACATGCAGTTTGAAACAAGCTCTTGGCCCTTCGGTGAGGATCTGCCTGAAGTGCAAGCCATGCTTTAACAACCCAAATGTATTCCACTCTCAGGGAAAAAAAATTACCCCTGATATTTTTGCCCTTCAAGGGAGACTCTGGGCCATGGAACAACATAGCAATGGTCTGACAGGACCACCACTGTGTTCATGAATTTTAGATGCCTGTGAGAAATTATCTGTTTTGCCGGACCCTTGCTGGGCTCAATCAGTTCCTCCGTGGTTGGTGATAATTAAGAGCCAGTATGATGCAAAGAGGATATTTTAGAAACTGCTTGACAACAAGGCTCCCATCCCAGTAGCTTTGGTCCCTTCTCTACCTCCCAGTACATGTGTCTTCTCTCTCTTTCCCCAAAAAAGGTTTCAGTGTGTTTGATGTGTTCCCAGTTTCCAGGAAATCAGCTTTCATGTCCAAAGGTTGTATATTTCTATGCAGAAATTATAATTATATGAGGAAGGAAAGAAGTTCATTGACTAACATCGTCTGCCCATGCAGGATGTTGGGAAGTCTTGGGGCTGGACAGCAGAGCACTGTGGTTAATGCAGAGCTACTATCAGAAAGGCAAATCTTCCGCTACTTCTCACTTTTCTTCTTCTCTCTGTTTTATAAGAAGCTGGTAATTTACTGACCGTTTTATTCTTTTGAGATGGTATTATTATGGAGCACAGCCACAAATCTGCTACTGAAATAAGGCCATGTAAAATGCTTTGTTAAGCAGCATCTTACCTGAGGTAGTAAAGCTTTGCAGATCCAGAAGGTCCCATTGTAACACTTACTACATTGTTCAGCCCATATCCTCTTTCGTTTTCTCTCTCACAGTAACAGGTCAAAACCTGAGACACAGGAGACATGAAGGGAAATTGCAAAGCCATCTCTCCCTTCCTCAACCACCCCATTCTGCTTGCTGCACCAGTATTGCTGCATAACACAGCTACCTGTCTCAGCCTGCCACAGCCCAGCTGCAGACATAGGCTCCACTGTATCCTATAAAGTCATACCAAGAGAAGGGAGATGAGAATCAGCTGTTCCCCTCATTAAGATAGCCAGAAAAGCTTTACAGTTTTGGATGAAAAAGGGCTATTTTAATTTAAATGAAAATCTTTTTCAAACCATACCAATTTCAGCACAATATTGTCTAGGAAAAAGAGGCTTAAATTATCCTGTATTCATATGCTGGCATTGGATGATTTCCAGTTTTCATCTGTTTTGATTCAAAACCAAACCCACAGTTTATCATACATATGTATTCACAATTTATGATATGTATATATATATATATCTTATATAGCCTTAAAGGTCAAAGCAAAATAAAGCTGAAATTCACTAAAACTAAACATTTAAATTAAAACAGATTTTGCAAGTTAGTAACATTGGAAAGATTTAAAACTTTGGGGTTTTCTACTTCAGAACTGGAAAAGAAAGAGAAGGATTTCTGGAATTTTAATTAAAAGACCATGGTGCTCCCACCCTGCTTTTCTACTGATGGACTGACATGAGGAATACAGGAAACATGGGTTCACATCCCTCACCTGCTTGACTTGGACTAAAGATTTGGATGTGCTTCTTCTACAAAAAAAAGCCTTACTTATCTGTCATGGGATTCTCTTATTGCCCCCACTCAAATTGTTCCACTTTTCCACGAGGTAAATAGAACATATCTGTTAAGCTTTGCCTAGACCTTGCTTAGACCAGCATCTCTCCATCAGTAAGTTTTCCTTGGCCTGACTCATTTTAAACAACTGATGGTGAAGATGGCATTGCTTTAGTGAGAAGTTCACTCAATCTTCTCTCCAAAATGGCCACTATTCCTCAATATGTAGTTTCCTTCCCAGTCTCTGCTCATTCTTTCTGTTGTGTCTGCAGTGGTCTCCTTTGCTCAGCAGAAAAAGTCTGCCTGCAAACATCTTTCCTACACTGCAAAGTCTGGCTCACAACTGGGGACATCTGCTCTCTTTTCTTTTGTACAACGACCTCAGATAGCTTAATTCCAGCTACTGAGTTTTTCCTGTGTTTATACAAGATGGTGAAAGCTGTATGGCGTTATTGACAAGGTTCCAGTTTCTCAGCCCAGGCAACTACTCCATTGACTTTTGCAACAGAGCAGAGACAAGTTCTCCACTGCACAACAGGCAGTCAAATAATCCTCACACAATTTATCACAAGTCTCTCAATCCAGCCTTTGAATTTGGGAGCTTATATCATATAAATACATATGAAAGCCTATTAACTCCTTTGATCATATTAACTTGCTGCTGTGCACAATTAGTTTGAAATCTTTGTCTGAAAAGCTCTGTATTAGTGCAAGAAGAGATGCAGGGGAGGGCTTCAGCCCATCAGAAGAAAACAACTTTTGAGAAGATGAGTATTTTGTACACTTATCTGATTCAGACATAGTTCTTGCTGGTCTAACATGGAAACCAAGTCCAACTGTATGATAAAGAGCTCCAGGACACCTTTGAGCCCCCTGCTAGATGTGCCTAGAGGCAGGCACTGTCCATGGCTGTAGGTGTACACAGTATATCAAATAGGGCGGTGAGAAATGGTGGCAGAATGGAAGAGAAGACAATGTCAAAACCTTAATAGTAAAGAATTTACAATCTAAATAGACAGTGTTTTGGGAAACAAGCATGATGTTTTTCCTGTTTTAAAGATCTTATCAGTGGCTGGTATAGAAAAAATTCTGGATTAAATACTGAGTTTCCAGTCCTGTATCTTCTTTTATCAATGGGATGATCACTCCTTTTTCAAAAGGACCCAGTTTTGTGTTCTTTGAAAACGCACTGAACAACTCAGAATTTTATATCAACTGCAGTTTCACCTTCGTTGTTGACAAGATCAATTTTATTGCCTTAAATATGCTCGTCTGGAAGGGATCTCCACCCTGTTTTCTCCAAACTCTGCTGACATCACATCATCCTTTGAGTAAGCTATTCAGGAAGCTCACTATCTTTGTGAGATTATCCTAGGCTCTGCTGAGACTGATCCTATCTCCTGTGTCCCACATCGACCATTCACCTGATAATTTATCATTCTTAACTTCTGCAATTAGGTGAAAGGATCAAGACAATGATAGTGTTGTTTCTCCTATATAATGCATCGGAGTTACTGCTTCTGCTCATAGATTTCTGCCTCTGCCTTGGTCTTACTGGAGGCTGGAGCTGCATCCTCCCAAAGGAGATATAAATCCCCTCAAAGCCACTTCTCCACTTGTACAGTAACAGCAGTGTCTCTTATCTGCAAAGACCATATAAGCAGTAAAACACTCCAACTAAGCTGGGCCCAGGCAGGTTTCCAGTGTAATTAAATATGAGGATCGGTTATGGGGGGGAGGGAAGAAATCTAACCCTGTTCAACAAGGGTATTCTAGAAGGAGCTGGTTAAAATAATCCATAATGCTAATTAGACATGGTATTTTCTTGTTTCTACGTCCTCTGCATGGTGTTAGATGTTTGATAGTGGCTCTTCCTCTGATCACCAGCAAAAGGAAAAAAAAGAGCATCCTCTAAACACCATGCTGGTATATTTATATATCTGCTGGTTCATTATACCAAATCTTCATATGTGCAAGACCCATTGAGCTCAGCACCTCTATATAGCTCTTTGGTCTGTTGGTGCTACCAAAATACAGTGGTTCTTCCTTGTTTCATGTGTCTGGCAGTGCTGATATGTTCTGATCTTGCAGGGAAAAGCACATCCCACACTGCCTCAAAAATCTGCTAAGCTTCTTGCTCTGCAACTCTCACTGCTGTCATACCCTTAGCTGACTGTCAGTCTACACAATTCGAGTCAAGTGTTTTGTCTTTCAAAAGGGAGACAGAGATAAAGATGGAAGAGTTACACATGCCACATGTTTTCATTTGTACACAAGCTGATTTAGCCTCTTGCAAAGGTTTAAGCACAGCAGCAGATGGTCTTGTGGCCACCCCAAAGGACTTTTTTGGCAAAGGGATCCAGGTCCTCACATTGTCTCACTGATCCCTCTGTATTTTATGCGTTAGGAGTGTACCAAGGTGGTTAGAGGAGAATGTAAGTCCTTTTTGAAACCTAACTAAAGTTTGGGAAATGTTTGTCCTGGGTATGGTATCCTGATTTATGTCAGACAGCAAACTGTTGGCTTATACCCCAGCAAAATGTTTTGGTGCACAGACCTAAACCTTCAGAAGAGGAAGGAACCAGGCATAGAGGAGACACAATGGCCATCACTTACATCACTTACTCTGGCTTACTTGGCCAGAGGATGTGAGACCTCATTTTAGGCAGAAAACATGCACATTACAGATTAAGTCCAACTTCAGACCTGACTTTGTCCTTCTAGACACAAAGAGTATCACGAGGCAGCAAGCAGCAGTGGGTAGACAGGAGATGGGTAGACAGGAGAATTGCTTCTCTCTTAACTAAGCTAAGTGACCCATATGCTTTTTTGGCATTGTGGGGGACTCTTTGCTAATGAAACAACAGCTAGGTATTTACAGGCTTGTGATAATTTGGGGAATTGCAGAGAAATTAGTTGTTTACCAGTTGAATAGAAGACAGAGAAGAAAATAGCAGGAAATGCAAACATGAGATCTCTTTTCTCTGCTCCCGTTAGTAATGGTTCTCTGAGCAAAGATAATACAGGATCAGCCCTTTACCTTCACAGATGACTGAGATGATTTTGCAATTAGTCAAACTTTCATGTTGCCTCCCGTGAGCTCTGTGAAGAGCTCACTGATATATTAATACAGCCTTGCTTGTCATTTCTACCCTTTCAACTCACCTTGCTGGCTGCTCCTCCTTGTGAAAACCACAAGAGCCAGGCACAGCTTCATACCTGGACATGTCTTGTACTCAGGAAAATGCCACAGAGCTGCTTTGTAACATTTGTGACAATGAGGAACAAATGAAGGTAACGGGAGCTCTGCTTCACTGTTTGGGGCTTGCACTGGGTGTTGGACACCTACAAATGCTACTGCATCATTGTAAGTCTCAGGGACCACTGCAGCAAAAGTGTCAGGCTCTGGGAGAAGATCTGCTGGTCCCCAAGCAAGAAGGCACCCAGGAAGCTCATCAGGCACTTTAGCTGAATCAAGTCCTCGGGGCCACAAAGAAACCTGACTATGTGAAACCTGACAACGTGTTAAGAAACACATTGCCTCATTTACAGCAGTGATTCCCTTCCAATGGATGAAAATCACCATAGCCTCACAGGTGGATCTTATCTTAGAATCACAGCATCACAGAATGGATTGTGTTGGAAGGGACCTTAAAGCTCATCTAATTCCAACCCCCTATCATGGGTAGGGATACTTCCCACTAGACCAGGTTTCTCAAAGCCCTGTCCAACCTGGCCTTGAACACTTCCAGGATCTTACTCTGAGCAGACCTGGTCTGTGAATACCAGCTTATCTACTACGTTCTCTTCACTGAATCTGCATTCCTCCTTAGGGTCTGCAGAGATGCTCACTCTAGTGACCTTCCTGGGTAGAGGAGTGTGCTGGGGACAGGATAAGAAATAACTGTAAGAAGGCAAGTGTTAGCCAATATAAAATAGGATTCTCTGTTCTGCTAACCTTTAACTTTCCAATGAACAGACATCTCTTGCATCTAGTGGCAGGCGACCCACAGCCAGTGTAGTCTGCCTGTGTGATGGACTCAGGGGGCTGGAAGAGCAATATTCCCCAGACATGTGAGCACAGAGTCAGGGCATCACTTGTGTGCACCTGCTTTCATTGCTGCTTAGCGCTGACACGCTGCTGACACAAAGGGGAATCTCTCAGGGGTGCCTGTGCCTGAGCACCAACACTTGTTCTTGCACAAGGATGCAGACATTCAAAGTGGCCTCTCAGCATGAGGCACATACCTGTTACTGGAGCACTTTGAAGCAAGCTAAGGCCCTCATTATTTTCTGAGCCTGGCAACAGTGCTGTTGCTTCATCTGAGGCTATTTCTTGTGCTCCTGTGGAGCTGACAGGAGTCCACCCACTCCCAGTCAGTGCACTCCTGCAGGGCCCAGATTGATTCCTGAATTGCTTTACAGACCAGGACTGTATTCACACCACCAATAATCAGCCAAGTAAGGAAGATCTGGAGAATATCCTGGAGACCTAATCCTGGCAAGATCTTTGCCAAAGATGAACTTGCAGACCATGGTAGCATCTCTAGCACAGGCAGCCTTTTCTAAATGTATACGGGAAGGCAAATAAAGGAGGCAGAGAGCAGCTGGAAGCAGGCAGAGATCTCAGATATATGATTAGTGCTATCTTGGTATTTCTTTTACATATGAAAAATTTTAATTAAACTTTTCTCCTCATTCCTCAGCAGGTTTTATTTCAAGCCCTGCAGGTTACTTTGATGAAGAGACAGTGTTGCATTTCAGACCCCAGAGAGTAAATGGTTTCTCTGCTGGACTGTTTGCTGAGGTGGCATTTATAGTTACGTTTCTCACACTGGCAGCATCTTCAGCCTGACCCTGTAGGAAACCCATTGTGAAAGGCATCACTAAAAATCCTGTGAATCACATTGACCTCAGCAATGGGACTTGCAGGGATAAGTGTGTCCTGCAGAAGGGCACAGTTTGGGAGAGGCATTGGAAAGCCAGGCTTCAGGTTGCTGGTTTGCTAAAAGTCTGAAGACTACCTGAGTTTCTTGGGCATAATGGCATGCTTCCCAATCATGATGGTTTCTTTCTGTGGGTTTCCAGAGTTCTGAGCCATGCCAGGTACCTCAAATGCTCTCAGATCTGTGTATTGAAGTTTCTCAGAGATGAATTACCATGTGTAATTGCTGTGATGGATAATGTGGCAAGGTATTGAACAGGGCCCCGGAGTCATTTAGGACCTACATTCGCCCCTTTTGCTCAGATGGAAAATTAAATTATTCTTAAAATAATAAATGTGCACCCTGGAGAGAAATGCTCAGCTGCTCCCTCAAGAGGTTCTGTGCTGTTCTTGTGTTGAGCGAGGAATAATGAAGGTAATTGAAAAGTTATTACTTTGGGGGCAAATTTATCTTGGATTGTATAGCCTTGCTATAGCACTTGGCTGATGAAGAAATCCTTGTACTGCAGCAGGGAGAACAGCTGTACCTTAGGAAACCAGGCCATCAGATCTGGGGTCAGATTCTGCACTTCCTTGTCTGCTCACAAAGGTTTTGAGCTAATTCCATGCCAGCTGGTTACATGGTGCTGCCTGACCCAGCCAGGATGGGAACACACATGTGTATCACTGAGGCTGGGGCAGGCTAACACCTCCACTGGCCAGGCTGTGGAGGGGAACTTGCTGAGGTGCAGGCAACAGGTTAGGGAAACAGTGTGCTTGAATACAAACAGGAGTCCAAGTGCTGTATGGGAGATGTTGGCCCTAGTCATATCAAGGAAGACTACAAGAATTGGCTATGCTTCCTCTTGTTGATATCATCCATTCAGTCTTTTCCATGTAATTTTGTCTTTGTGGCTATAGCCAAATGATGGAGATGGAAGTGGGATGGGGGAACCAGCAAGTGCAGAAGAACTGGATGGACCATCTGGCTTGAAGCACAGTGAGCTGTGCTTCAGATATGGTGCAGGAGCAGCTGCATAAACAACCAGCATGAAAATGGTCCCCCCCTGCCCTGCACATCATGAAGAGGGGAAAGCAAGATAAATACAAAAGGGAAGATTTGTTCCTCAGTGTCTGCCTGGGACATGGCCTGGCTGCAGGGAATTTCAAAGCAATGCTTTGAAACAAAGGGCTTATTTGTTTCTTTCTTCCCTCTCCCATTTATTTTTAAAAATTAATTCAAATAAAATGAAAGTTTTCACATGTTTGGTACATTGGGGGTTTTTTGTTTATTTTTTTTTTTAGAAAAGCTCTTAAATAATTAGTGTACTCAAAGTAAACAGGCTCTTCATGCTTTATTACCTGATGTATATGATGGCTCCATTAATGTACTGTGGCACTTCTGCCATTTTCCGTATTTCAAAATGTTTTAAAGATGGGATTCAAATCATCAACATTAATTGCCAGCGACACAGAAATGAACCGTCTAAAAGGGAAATCATTTTACAGCTCTAATTTGATTAAGTAGTAAAGCTCATTGTTTCCATCTTAGGTGGACAGCAAAAACACAAGGAAAGTTAATATTTATTAATCTTAATGTGTAGGCCAGGTAATTACATTGCCCACTGCAGCAGTGAGGACTACATGACTCTCAGCTGCTCTCTTGCTGTACGTTTGCACTCCCTTTGGGTAAACAGGAAAGAGAAGAGGGTTTGTTACTAATTAGAGACATGAAATTCTCTTTCCAAAGGGCTCCTGATTTCAATTATGTGCTCAGGACGATGGGTGCATGTAGGTAATTGTGTTGGGTGACAACAGGCAAAAACCAGGAGTGGGTGAGCAGCTTTGGAAGGAGCTGTGACTTATGCACACAGAAGTACGTGTGTAGGCGTGTGCACATACAAACACACAGTCACACATATGCTCTCCCCATGTGGTGTTCATGTCCCAGACAGAAATCTTTCCACACTTTCAAAATTACTTTTTTCCCCCTCATGTTCTTTTATTTCTTCTTTCCCCTTTCCTTGCAGCCTTTAAGCAAATTCAGCTGAGACGTGGAGCATCCTAATGCTGTGAGCAGGACCAGCACCACATTCTCACCAGCATGAGCAGCGGGACAGACCCGTCAGGGACATTGCTGGAAGCTGAGTCTTGAGATTAGGAACTTTTAGGGCTGCTGTGCCTCTCCTTGTGCAGAGCATGACAAGGAGACAGAGCAAAGTGTGCTGGCTGGCAGGGAGGAGAGGCTGCAGACCAGGAGAGCTCTTGCAGCCTGTGGAGAACTGCCACACGAATGGCAAGCCTGGCTGGGACCTGCAGAACCAAGGCAAGTTTGTCCCCACAGCTCTGTGGACCAGGCTAGCTGGTGGTGAGCAGGTACTAAACCTGTGATCTCTGGATCAGCGCTGACCCAAATTAACACAAGCTTCTTCCAAGAGCATTCGTGCTGGCCATGAACAAATTTAGACATTTTCTAGCCTCCTCTCAATCAGCCCAGTGAAGAAGAAAAGAGCCCCTGAGCATCACAAGTCTACCATTTGATTTCCCCACCAAGCCTGCTCAGCATCTTGCAGGATTGGCCCTCCTGCATCCTGCCTTTTAATTGCTGGCTGATTGTAATATAGGATTTTATTTTCCCTATAATGACTCTTGGGGCCCCCAGATGTTCTCCTCGAGTGTGGTTGCGTCAGCACTAGAGGCTGAATGACTGATACCAGCAATTTTTACAGTTTGAAAGAGGAGAAATATGTGAAGGGGATTTAATTTAGCTCCAATATTGTTTCTTCATCTTCAAGAATCTACAAGAAAAAGACACCAAAGGTTATTTTACAACAAGAGGAGGGAGAATTAGCCTGAGAGAGGGAGAGATCACCAAGCTGGCTTTCTAATATCAGTTCATTACAGAGAACACATTTGCACAGCCACTTTGCTGCTGCTGTTAATTTAAGCCTGGATGATTAAAAGCTGTAATTGCACCATTTTAAATAAATGTCCGCTATCTGGATTATTATATTTTTAATTAGTGTGGCTCTGTCAGATGTTTTTATCCCTCTGATTGATTTGTTTATACTGTATTTATTTATAATTCATTGATCTCCCTGACCCTGCTATCTCCCAAGCATGCAGTTTGGTCATGATTCCAGCAAATGGAAGAGGGCTGAACCAGGAAAGAGCAAAAGGTACCAGGTCAGCTCTCCCTTATGAGCTCTTTGCAGCTGTTCTTCTTCACCTCCTGACCATGGTGCTCTTTTGCTCTTTCCTCTTCTCCAAGGCTGTGGGGGAGGATGAACAGCCTGGAGGACTGGCTGTCTGGGAGGCAGCATGAATTGCTGTCCAGCAAACCTCAGCACATGGTGCTGGCTGGAGCATCTCAGCACCCCAAGGTTTCATCCTGTGTGTTAGGACCTGTTCCTTAACTATTGCTTCACAGGCAGAAACTTGCTCCTCTGTCTCTAGGGATGTAAGATTTCCCTGGCAGAAGGCATGATTTCTGGGCAGGCTGGGTTACATGTGCTGGAAATAGTTCTTCCAAGGCACAGGCCTCCACTGTCCAGAGCTGAGTGCAAAGTTCTGCTCTCTTTCTTAACATGTGCCTGTTGTGCATAATCCAGAACAAGCACCTAGACCCATGCTGGACCATGAGACCCCGCTGCATGCTGTTTGCTGTTAGGGTCAAGCAAGAATTACTTGCAGATCACCATCTTGTTTTTCAGGGCACTCCTGACTGTTGCTAAGGGGCACATGTGAGAACGTGCTGAGAATATTCGAGAGGCTGCTTACTCGTGAATAATTCCAGGACTCTGCTGAAGAATTTATCTCCTGTCACATGTGATGTCTGCAGAACGGGGACTGACACTTGCTCTGACTTTCTGCTGCACCCACTATGAGAGGTTTCTAACTTCTGAAAGGGGCCCTGAGGCATTCTGATAATGTGATGCATCATTAATAGTCTGCCTACATGGCAAATACTGCAAGGATTCCAAACACTTGACTTTCCCTCATTTTCTACAGCCTTTGGAAACCTTACAAATGGTTCAGTGCTGTCTGCTGGTTAACGGTTTTTCCTCTAGCAGTGTGACGGGTGCAGCACTGCAGTTGCAGTGTGGGTCAGGAAGACAGTGACAGCACACTATCAAAGAGGCTTTTGCAAGGGGAATGCTATTACTGGACAAGTTTTATTGTGGACTGACAGGGCAGTAAATGTACAGACGGAATGATACTTGTGCATCTCTAGAGAGCATTTCCAGAACATGGTAGAGAGGAAGCTGTAAAAGCAGCTGCTTGAGGAGCACCAGCAGAAAGAGAGCACAGCATTGAAAGAAACCTCTTGGACAGCATGTCCAGTTGCCTGACCTCACAATTTACTTTTGTAAAGCCACATGAAGAGCACCCACTTGTGTTGCATGTAAGCTACAAAAACCCAATCCAGCCCCAAAGCTTATATCCCTTAGCACAAAAAGAGAAGGTGTCCCAAGGACAAAGTGGGAAGGAATCAAAGAATAGAAACTGTAGAGGCATCAGTCATGGTGAATCCTTCAGCTACCCAGCCAGAAAAGAAGGCAGAAAGTATACACGGATATACCAGAGCCTGATTTCATGGGTACTGGAGCAGCCCCTGGGCAGGTATAGCACTAGATGAATGGATAGCCATGACTTTGTATCAGCATTAGAAAGAGTTTTCAGGAAACAAGTTATTCTGGCCATTCAGAAAGGGTAATTACACTTTGAGATCTCTGGGGTGTATTTTCTTGTTGCCTGATAATCAGACTGTGTATTTCTTTTTTCATATTTTAATTAAAAATACAGTTTTGCTATGTTCACCAGGCATCTAGCTCACTCTGCCTGAGTACAAATGCTTAATAGTATTTTGTAATTGGATGGTTTATCTATTAATAAATAAGCCTTGTAATTTAGTGAGCATCCTCCAAGTGCTTACTGTTACATCTGGCACAAAGCTGAGGACTCATACCTTCAGGAGCTCACAGGCAAGAGGGGTATTAAAGATGAATTGTTTTACATAAGAATAGCAGTGGGCCTCTTGGGAAATGTGGGAAGGATGGGCAGGGATGAGGCAGTCTTTCTGCAGTTGTATATAGCACCTCTGCTCTCTTGAACCCTTTCAGTTTGACAAGTGGAAGTGGTTTTGAAAGCCTAAGTCTTAATTGACTTTACTTAATAAAAAAACCCCAGAAACTTGTACAGATCACTTTCCCCAATGAATTTCATATTGCAGCCTTTACCTTTAGTAGGCTTATTGTGCAACTGGTAGTAAGGCAGAGGTGCTGTTTGAAAGCCTGATCTATTCAGGCAGCTCCCAGCTTGGAACCAGGGCACTCTTAGTCTGACACTTCAATAATCATGAATGTTTCAACAGCTGGGGAGTCCCATGTCAAAAGTGCCCCTGCACAGGTTGTCCTGGCAGGCTCAGCACCCTGATTGATTCTCTGCCCTGTGCCATGGCCAGATTTGTGTGCTTCAGGTTCAACTTTGCCCCAAGGCATCAATCTCATGCACCTTAGTTTTTTGAAGGTTAAAATGTTGTGCTGTGACATGGAAACACAAAGACTTTTACCTATGGAAACAAGCAAACCCTATATCTGTTCTCTGCAGTGCTGAGGGAACCTGGGAGACCCTATTCCCTTTGCCTAGGGGAAATCTCCTGGTCTTCAGACTTATCTCCTCTCTGGCTTTAGGAAGAGCAGCAATTTGCTCCTCTCCCTATTTATCTGCACCACCTGGGGAAGGAATCAGTCTTTGTTGACTCACCCAAGGAGCCCAGCCTAAGCTGGAGTAACATCTCCCTAGGTACACACATGCTTTTAATGCTCCCCAGCTGAGTACCTTTGTGCCAGTACTACCTGCCCTGCTCTTTGCTTTTCTGAGCAACAGAGACATCAACCAGAAACTGGGGCTGGCTTCTGGGGGATGCAGCCCTGGGGTGCCAGCTCACAGTTAACTCACCCAGTATTCATGCTGGAGTTTTTTCTTTATTGGTTTGTGGTTCATGTCATTCACACATTGATGTGTGTGTGGAGGAATGCTAGCTAGTTCTGAGGTCCTGGTGCTATTTCTGCTGGTGGTTTTTCATGCCCCCATGGACACCTCTATGTGCAGTCCTGGAAAGGAGGAAGAAGCTGGCATTGCCATCCTTCAAGGGAAGCTAACTGGAAGGGAGCCTGCCATGGTCTGTCTTGTTCTCAAGGCTGTGTTGCTGCTGAAGGTGAATGGCAGGTTTTCCAGGTGGTAGGAATGGCATCGCCTCCTTCTCCTTTATGGTCCCTCCTGGGATCCTAGTTGACCTAAGGAGAGATGCTTCCACCTCAGGGGACATGCCCAAGGGAGGAGGAGGAAGATGCTCTCTGTGTCTTATTCTGTCTGGATGTTGGCCAGGCTTTGCTGCACATAGCTCTGCAAGAGGAGGGGGAGGTTTTCTAAGAAAGACTCTAGCTTTCCCTTGGGCCATTTTTTCTTACACTCACATAACCCCTCTTGATCCTCCCCTAGGAGCAGATTTTCTAGAAGATGCTCTCTCTGGCACATCACCTGCTTTGTCCTTTGCAACCCTGAGAGCTGCCCAGGGATTCTCCTTCCTTGCTTGTACAGCTGTTTTATTTGCCTCCTTGATAACAGGACTAACTGTCTTTTGGAGGTAAGCTTCCACCTCTGAGCCAGCTGCATCATCAATCAGGGTGAGGTGATCCAGGATCTTCACTCCTTTCAGCTTGCAGAAGTGATGCAGCAGAGTTTTCAGGGCCCACAGAGGGAGTTTGTTTGTGTGCTGCCTTAGTTTTTCATTTGGGAGAGCCTTCTTCATCAGCATGTGGGCATCCAGCAGGATTTCATCCAGGCTGATGGTGTCGATGGTGGCTGGGAGAAGCTGTGTGGTCTTCAACAGACACTTGGCCAGCAGGTCAGAAAACTTCCCTGGGATGCCCTTAACAGTCAGGCTGTCTTGAAGCAGCTTCAGCAAGGCACAAATAATTCTTGTCTGGTCAGATTTTTCCAAAACCCTTTTCATGAGGACTTTAATAGACTGTATGAGCTTCTGATCTTTCTCTAGGTGTCCTTCCAGGAAGTCTAGCATTAAGGCAGAGAGACTGCTCATTACAACCTTAAGCACTTCCACTGAGGCCTCCTGAGCCAGCTTATTCTCCCGGAAAACACAGGTACAAGCCTGAATGACCCAGTTACATTGCAGAATGATTTGTTCCCTACCCCATTTCTTGTCTGCTTCCTGTTGCTGGTTGATAAACTTGAGTGATTGAAAGCTGGCTACAAGGAACTCATTAATGTGCCCAGACATGGCTTCTCCGTTGTTCTCTCTCAGGATCATCTCAATTGCTTTCATTGCCTGGATGCTGGTGTCAGTGTCATCACTGCTAATGCGACAAATAAGGGAATCAATGGTGGAGGTGATGTTATGACATATGTCATCAGTGTCTGAGGAGATAGGCAGGGTTTGGAATTCAGGGATTGTTTCTAACTGTATAATACCCTTCAGTCTAAAGAGACTGTATTTTCTGGAGACCAGCCTGCTCACTTGCTCACCTACCTTTGGAGGTAGTGGCTGGGGACATACCATATCGAAATTTCCTCTTTGAGAGGTGGTGGGTTCTGGCTTTAAGGGTGCATCTCCTGCATGCTTACAGGTGACTTCAGATCTTGTGTTTGAATCATGCTGAGGTTTCTCACCGAAATGCTTTACTGAGGAAACTCTTGACCTGTCAGGTTCCTGTTTCTCATTCTGTCCCAGCATCCTTGTATGTTCTTTGGGAAGATCCCCAATCATTTTAAACAGGGCTTCCCCATGAGTTTTGCAAGCTGTAACCATAATGTTTAGAGCAGCTTTATGAACAGCACTGTGCTGGTCTCCAAGGAAAGCAGCTATCCTCTTCAAGGCTCTCCTAGGGCTTGGCTCACATACATCCAAGCCATAGGTTTCAAGGAGATGGCCCATCTCCACCAGGCATCCTTCCTTCTGCTTAGTGTTACTGGACTTGATGCCTTCCATGAGGAAGCCAAACACCTTCTTAGGTGGATATATCAGGCACATCTTCTTCAGGATGGCATGCACCAATCTGAGAACAGTTAGCCTTGGCTCCCCCATCTTCAGGATCAGGTAGGGCAGAAATGAAACGGCCTCATTGTCCATCAGCTGGTACTTCTCTTGGATCAGCAAGGTTAGCAGCATATCGAGGTAATCTAGGCTCTTGAAAAGGACCCATGTGTTGGTGTCAAAAAAACGCAGGGTGAGCCATTTCAAGATCAGATCCAGACAGCTGATAACTCCTTCCTTCTCTGTCTCTAAGTGCTTGGCCATGATGGCCAAGGCTTTGATGTGGTGTGGGAAGCTAGAATGGAACAATTCCATCTGGAAGCTGCTGGACACACAGTCGCTCATCTGAGCTTTCAGCTGTTTAACATACCTGTCACTGGGAGCAATGAAGTTCCACGGCAGCACTTTACTGCTTTTCTCATCTCTTATTCTCTGCTCTTTCCCACTGGGGACAATGATGAAGATAGGTGCCAGTTTGCTGACCCCATCCTTCTCAGTGGAATTAATTTCTGCTTTTTCCTTGGCTAAACCTGTGCCTTTCAGGACTGTTTCTCCAGACTCCAGCTCCTTGGGACCCCAGTTCTCCTCTCTGCTGGTATTGAGTGCTGGTTCTTTAGCTGATGCTTGTGATGACAAGGTTGTTGCTGCAGGTGGTGTGGTTAGAGCAGAGGGGACAGTGATAGTGGTGATGACTCTAGGGTGTCTGGGAAGTGACTTAGCAGAAGCAGTGGACTGGGCTGTCAGACTGTCATTGACGTTCTCCAGTATTGCAAGCACATGGTCCTTTGCAGCTGCCTTCAGCCCACTGGTGGCTTCAGCCATCCTCTTAAAGCCAATGTGCATTATGAAGAAAGGCAGGGCTGCCTGCGAGGCTCTCTGTACATCCCTGTTTCTGTCCTGCAGGCAAGAGTAGAGGTGAGGCACACACCGAAGCAGGTCTGAGGGAGCTGACTTGAGCGTTGGCAGCTGTTCAGCCATCCACTGCATCAGCTCTTGCTTCTGTAAAGGCATTTCTTCACCTGGATCTTTGGAAATGTCCTGCCCATCCAACCACTCCAATATGTTCATCTCTGCAGCCCAGGCATTCACAGCAGCCAGGGCAGCAGCTCTCACATTGCTCTTGCTTTCCCTAAGTAGAGCAATGAGGGGAAAGCCCAAGTCCTTCATGTGCTGTTTGACATTTGAACCCATGGCTATAGACAATTGCTGGAGGACCCTTAGGGTCACTTGTACTTGGGTGGGGTTTGGGTTGCACAGACAAGCCCTCAGGGCTCTTGGGAGCTCTCCTATGTTTGGCTGTATGAATCTGGCATCCCGAAGGATCTCTGCAACTTCTTCCAGGCCCTCCCTCTGGATGGTCCAGTTCTTCTTAAGCAGCTTTGACACCAGTTCTGGTGTGATCCTGTCACTAATGTCTATGGCTTTAGTCCTTCTGTGATTTCCTGGGTCCTCCTGGACCCTGTCATCTGGGCATACCTTGGGATTGGCACGACTGGGAATTGGTGGGACCTGTCCATGCAGCTTTTTCAGCTCAGCATCTACCTGGGGAAGGCAGGGCAGCTCTTCACTCTCAATCAGTGCTCTTAGGGAGTCTCCCATGTACAAGTAAATAACACCCAGCAAGGTGATGGCTGATCTTTGCACATCTGAGTGAAGAACAGCAAGAGCGATCTTCAGGGTCTTGATCAGTGCCTTGGCCTCCATCCCTTCAAAGCCAAACTCCAGAATTGCTTTTGACGTCCAGTCCAAGATCTTGGAATGGATCCTGGAGTTATTCTGTGAGAAGGCCAATGACATAGCTGTCTTTGCAGTCCAAGGGAGTGAACATGCCTCTGCTATAGCTGTTAGGGTTCCTCGAGCATTGCTGCCGCATAGCACATCTCCCACCATTTCCACTACACTTTCCAATGCAATTTGAGCAGATGTTCTGGAAAAGTCTCCTTTCTGCGCTAGCAAAGTGATGGTGTGAAGCTTCTTCTGCATCACCTGGAGCTTTGTTTCCTTGTGTCCTTGTAACAGCAGTCTCACCAGGGCTTGGCATGGTATCTCACTTGTCTTCATCTCCCTGACAGTCTTCTGAATGGTATCCACACTGGAAATCCTCTCTTTCCAATTGTTGCTTTCCAAGTGTTGTATGCAGGTTTCAGGGAGAACAGCTGCTGCCTTTTCCCTACACTCTTCTGCTGAGAGCTCTGATTCAAACATGTTGCTTGAGCTCAGTACTCCTGTTTCCTGTTGTGTCTGTCCTTACAGGGAGAGTGGATTTTCCTTCCAAGGACCCTAAACCAGGAGAAAGAGAGTATTACTGGGTGTCCCTGCCATCCCTTTGCTGATGGAGATGTTAGGGCAGCAACTTTGGGCTGCATGTAGCCATGGAGCAGACCTGGAGAGCACAATCCATTGTGAGGTTGGTACGATCCTAGGTGTGCTGAGGGGACTGCCCAAAGACAGCTGCACTGGTGCGGTGATGTCCCATTGCCACAAGCAGCTACCGCTCTTCCCATAGTGGAGTCTGAGGCTCTAAGATCCAGATCCACTTCTTGCAGCTGGGATAAGACATCAGCACACGTAACATCACCTATGGCCCCTATTGCCTCCGGGGGCTATTTATTCAAGCCGTGGAAGATGCAGTGTCTTGCAGCCTAGAGCTCTTGTGTCTGGGCAACAGTAACACACATTATGCTGAAATGCCACCACCATGGGCCATCTGGTCCCCATAGCCCTTCTTACCTCTGCCCCTGCTGTTGCTGCTTAGACTGTGAAGTTTCAGAAGAGCTGAGTGAATAAGGAGTTGTTTTGGATGCTGAACAACAACAAAAATGCCAGGGGAAAAAGATTTGCATGGAAACAATTTCTTACAGGTTGCTGTTATTGAAACTCCACTGCATTCAACCCTAGATAGAGTAGTTCACTTACTTTCTCCTGACCCTTAAAAATTGATATCTCTTAACATGAAAATGAACAGCAGGCACTTAGTTTTGGGGAAAAATTTTGTCGGTGCATACCTCTGTCTCCAGCCCATCTTCTGTGGTGAGGTTGTAGCCAGAGCTCTGATATTCACTGGCACACAGGACATCCATCTTCTGCTTTCAGATACAGATCATAAATAGGGCAATCTGTGCTCTTTGGCTCTCTCTGCTGGCTGCAGTGCACCCTATTCCGGGGCTTGTGCTCAGCAATGTCCCCTCGCATTGCACCCGTTGGGGAACAGGCTGACAGATGAGCGGAGATGCAGGGGAAGAAATATTGTATTTGAGCCCCTGGGAAGAATCACAAACTCTGACAAGCACAAGAAATAAAATAGAGGGAAAAAAGAGGCAGCATCAAAGATTTACAACAAAGCCTTGCAAATGTGACAGCCAATTTCCAGGGACATACTTTTTCTTCCTTAAACCTCAGTCCTGAGCAAAAGGGGAGATTTTTCTTGAAGGCAGAACACAGATGTGTATAAAGGAGCAAACAGTCAACCTCAGGGCACAGCAGCACAGGCTGATTACTGCTCCAAGAGGGATTCACTGGCTTCAGCTCTGTGCCCAGGGGACCTCCTAACAAGGGTTGAGGGACAAGCTAGGGAGGGTCCGGGAGCACCTCCCGGCACACCTCTTGGGAATGCTTTGCAAAGACTGGAGGCCAGCAGCGCTTTCTCTCCCCACACCACAGAGCACTCCAGGCTGCTAGCTGCAAGAGCCAGCTGCATAGGAGGGAGAGGTAGGCAGTGGAGAGCACCAAGAGGGGTACTCTGGTATTGTGTGTGAGACCAATTCCCTCTTTCACTGGTCCAGCAGCCAATACAGATAATAAACAGAGTCTGGGTTTGGGTGCATCATTTTATACTTTATCAGTAGGAAATGCTGGGTACCCTTACTAAATTCATTTTGTTAATTGAATTACCAGGTGGGTTTCTTTGTCAGATGGTGCTGGAAGTATTATTTTTTGGCACAAACTGGCATTTGTACTATACATATGAGAAAAACTGAACCATATTTGTGACCTTGTTAATTTTTTCTTGTGTTCTACAAGTTGTTTATGGGGTAAATCTCCTAAGACTGGGATTTAAAAAGATCTTCTGAGGTACATAATAACCAGTCATTCTTGGAAGTGCAATTACATGTTTGCAAAAGGTAACAAATAATTCCCTAATAAAACAAAGACAGAGGACAAGGAGCTGCTCAGTGTAAGTGAGTTTTATTGCATTATTCTGGTGAGAAGCTGTCAGAGTCAGAAGGTGTTCAGAGAGAGCAGAGAGTACAGTCTGTTCCTTTATCATAATAACTTTTATTGCCTAGGTATAGCTTTTTTCACCCTGGTCTATAAACATCCTGCTGCTTTCCTTTCAGAGAATAAGGACTTGGTCGCAGCAGCAAGTACTCCTTCTAAGTGCTGCTGATCCATATGGGGGCTGCAGGTTCATCCAATGTTCCCCAAAGGTGCTGGGAGCTGGGCAGGATGGAAAGGAGGAAGATTTCTGTGGTGAGAACTGGTCTGGGAATGTGACATGCTCCCGGTGGCTGCAGATCAGTGATCAGTGATGGTGTAATGCTTGTTAGGAGCCACAGAGTCAAAGGCAAAAGAAGGGCAGAGCACCTCACAGGCTGTTCTGGGTGGAGGGTGGCTGTGCCCATGCATCCAGGGGCTTGGTCTTGCACAACCAAAGGGAGTTGACTGGTCCCAGAGTGGTCCTAGGCAATGAAATTTGGATCTCACTGATATTTCCTCTTCACCACAGTTAGGATCACTTGGAGTTATCTGTCACTAACAATCCTTCTGGGCCAAGGAAGACTTGTCTTTTTTACCAGTTTGGGCCGCACATAAAGAAAATCCTGGCCTGCTTCCTAGAATGAATGACACCCCGCCCCATATCATTAATCAGAGGATTTGCTGCTGAGGGTGGCTGAGAAGCTTGTCACTGACTTCCCATTGGGGAATATGTGTTTCCAGGTCTTATACAACCTTTTCTGGTTTTCATTAAAAGCATCTTTTCAGACAGCAGTTTCAAGCCCTGTTATGTGGCTCCTCATGGACATTACCCTGCACTGCCTCAGATGAATCACTGGGTTGAAGGTACCTGCTGTGATGGGGGTTGTTCTTGGTCTGCCCGTGACACCAAGTGCAAGAGGGGAGATGAATCAGCCATGTGTGGATCATCATAGTCCCTAACTTCCCTCAGACCTGTGCAGAGGCTGCTCCTCTGTGGAGCACTGGCTCTGAGCTGCGGAGAACTTCACTTGAAAACCTTTTGCAAAACTTGCTCTCCTTTCAGCAGCCTGTGGGAGGTGAGTGCACCTATGCACTCACCCCAGGTTCAGCCTTGTCCAGCAAGAGTCTTTCTAACCCAGGAGACTGTTTTGTGGCTGCATTGCCAGGGATTAAGTATAGAAGCTTAATCTCTTTAGCCCCCAGTGCCCACGAATCAGAGAGAAACAAGAAATCTGTCTTTGTCTTTCTAGTCTTTTCAGCTCAGCCAGGCAAGACCATCTCTGGCATTGTGTTAGTGCTGCTCCCAGCACCTGGGATTGCTGGTGCTGCCGCAGTGCAATTATGTGTGGTGATACTGTATTTAATGCCCTAGGAATTGTCTCTCCAAACTCCATGAGCTCCTGAGTTGATGAAAGGATCAGCTTTGTCTTTCCACCTCTGAATTGAGGACATTCACACATATCTCCACCAGTATATCTTCATTAAGCTTTGCAGAAGCTGCTGTGACGTGACACCAGCTAGTATTGCTGAAACAGGCTGGTATAATGTGTGAATCACTGTGTCTTTAATTCCTGCTTGTGCTCGGGGATCATCCACATCCCTATTTGTGATAAGTTTCACTCCAGCATTTGGCAGGATTAAACTCCCTTCAGAAGCACTGGCTGAGCACCGACCAAGAAGAAAAACCTCAGTAGTGGTCTATTTATATCCTATGAAAGATGGACTCAGTGCATAAGAATATACAAGCCCCTGGCACCACCACCCCCATTCTGTTCCTGTAGCTGCTGTCTTGATACTGTCTCAGCATTGAAGAATTAGCTGCTTTATGAAAGCTAAGTGGAACCTCAGTCAAGACCGGAGCGAGCAGCCAGGATGGGGAATCTCTGCTTTACTGAATCCCCTAAAATCTGTTCCCTGGATGATGCACAGCAGCTGGGACTGTTACTTTCCCCTCAGAGAATCTTCCTCCATGCTTTTAAACAGTGTCTGCATTTAGGGCTCATTACCTGTGCTTCTCAAATATCTTTCTGGTGTCTTCCCCCTTGACAGTGCCAGCCCTGCCCCTCCCTGAAGGGTGAGTTAATCCTGCATCTTTCACAGCTGCATCAGCTGCAGAAACCCAGGAGTGTGCTGGAGCTCTCACCCTGCCTCCCCTGGAGGACCATCATTCCTGCCCAGTCTACAAAGCACCCAGCTGCAGTAAAGAGGCCAGAGCCCTTATCCCCACAACAGTGCATGAGGGGTGATGAGAATGAGGGCTGTGCATATCCCTAGGTAACACCACAAAACCTACCCCTCTGAGAGGAGACTCCCAGGAGCTGGGGAGATGCAGGATAATGTCACAGCAAGGCTTGTCCAGAGGATGCAGGGTCCAGCTTCCCCAGCAGCAGACAGGCAGGGAGCATGCAGCCCTTCACCCTGTCACCAGCACAGACAGCAGCTATGGCTGCCCTGCTACAGGGAAAGAGGTCAGCATCCAGTCCTCCCTCTGGGCTCAGAGGGGCCGATGCCAGGAGTTCCCCTCCCTGTGCACATCCACCTTGCCCTCGCCTCTTACCAGTCAGTTGTGGGGAGCCCTGTGGTGAGTAAGCCTGGCAGGGTTGGGATATCATGTTGACCCTGCTATAGCTCCCAAGGATTCACCTGTCCCCAGCTCAAATCTAGCAATCCTCTTTCCACAGGGAAAGGAGATGCAGACCAAGAACAAAGGCAGAGGCCCATGAGCCATCAACAATGATGCCCCATGGAGAGCTATGCTCAGTAGAGACCAGAGGAGACTGAACATGCCCTCATTTGGGGAATTCACTTCTACCAGGATCATGCTCAGCCTTCCACTCATGCACATCTCTAAGATCCCCCATTTTTCATCTTTTCTTTACATAGGATGGCTGCAAAATGTTTATTACCTTTAATCCTGAATAAGGAATTTCTTACCAAAGTGACACCTCTCCCTGTTTGGGATGATTCTCTACGGCCCCAGCTCACCCACAGCTGCTTGTCACAAATCAGCATGGCCAGAAAGAGAAGAAGCTCTTGAAAAGCCCAAAGAATTTATTTTCATTGAGAGAAACATGTCTTTTTCCAGATGCTACCTCCTACCTGCTGAACCTTTTAATGTAGCCTTCAATGATGATATACTGGATAGAAAAACTGCTGTAAGCAGTTTATTAGACAGAGAGGAGCCAGCAGTATGGAGCTAACATCTAAGCCTTAGAGATATGCGAAAACTCTCCCTTCAAAGCAGAACAAAGGAAAGCCTCCCAAAGGAATCCGGCAGCAGTATCTGTGGGGATGTTGCAAATAATAAAATATGCCAGGTAAGAAAACCCTTTAGTTTTTGTGGCTGAGGAGGGAATAAGTTATGTGTGGGGTAAACTTGTACAGTGAACCACTTTTTTGATCCCCATCAAAATCACTTGGAATGCACAGCTGTGATTTATAGTGATGCCCCTGGTGATGGGTGTAAATCCTCTAGTCTGACTGAAGTGCCAGCAGTGTGGATTTGACTCAGCCACAATTACAGGGAATTGATGTCTAAAGTACCACTGTGTCTCTAGGTCCCTTAGAAAGTTCACTACAAAAAAAAATGAGCGTGCATGTGTGTACGCATGTGGATGCTGTTTGCTGCTGCTGCCCTGAGGCGGATGGCATTTCAAAGACAAGCAGCCCGAGAGGTAATTGAGGTTTTCCTCATTGACCACGAAGTCTCAGCATCACCGTTTGAAACATAAACTTTATTGCAACAAAGAATTAAAAATAGTACATCTGAAAGAGTTGCAGAGTGCATGTCATTGAAGAACTATTCAGAAATCACAACTCAAGCAAACTGTGTACAATTGGAACAGAAAGTTTTATTAAAACGACTGGAAATCAAACTCAAATTTTCCTTGTTTCTTTAATTTCACCATAACTGTAGATTGTGTATTTACAGTCTTCGCCTCTGGTGGTGAAGGTTCTGCTCAGGGCAGGGGCTATGAAGAAGGCAGGGATGGATGGGGAGGAGAGGTGGGTTTCAAAAGCTAACAGGATGTGAAAGTTTTCCAGAAGAAGTTCTTGCAGCCCGCTTTGCGTTCCCGGGGTGCCAGAGCAGGGTTTGAGTTAGCCGAGCGCTCCAGCTCCAGTCTCACTTCATCCTGCTCAGCCCCTCGGGACAAGTCCTCAGACTCCAGGGCTTCATTTTCTGTCTGGCTTGGCTCTGAGAGCAGTTCTGCCAAAAAGTACTTGGCCAGTTCCTTGGGGGAGAGGAGAGAGAGAGGAAGGGAGAAAGAGAGACCACAATTACTCCTTGGCTTTAGGGGGCTCACACTCCACCTCTGAGACATCTTTGTGCCCAGATTAGAGACCAGCAGGACTTCAGAGGAGAAGGGAAGCCTGGCTTCCCAAACTGCCCAGCCTGACAGCTGTTATGCAGCAGCTGCACCTCTGCTTTATATGGAGCAGAAAAGCACTGACATCTACCTGGTGTCCTGGCCATGGCAGGGAACAAACGTATCTGAGCACCACATCACCTTTACTTCCCACTGCTCCAGCACATTGTGCCAGACTCAGAAAGGATGCTGCGAGGCTGCTGCTTCTACAGTGACACAGGAAAGATCTTTGGGGGAATCTCATAGGGGAGGCTGAGTTGGGACACCCTCTCCTTGGGAGTTATTTCTTCTTTTGTGCCTCCAAGCCCTAGTTTCTCCCTTGCATTGATAAGGACACCTTCCTGCTGCGCCAGGGAAGCTGCCTTTGTTCAGTGCCTTGGAGAAGCTCTGGAGAGCTTCACCAGGGTCTCTGCCCTCTACCCCGGCAGTGGCTGCTCTTCATCCCATTGCAGCACTCAGCTGGGCTGGGATAGAGGTGGGGGTGTGGCTGTCTCTTCCTGCCCTTAGCTGCTTAGCCTGTCCCTGGCTCAGCCCTGGACAGGGAATCAGGAGACCTGCCAGGGAACCGGGATCTGCAGCAAGCAGCTGGAGGGGAGGGCTGAAACGGGAACAGCGGGGAAGTCTGGCGAGGAGCTAGAGGTCTGCTCTGAGGGTACTGAGGTGCCCAGTGAGGGAGGGGTCTGTAGCAGGGAAGCCAGAGGTATGCAGTGGGGCTGCTAGGGTCTCTGCTGGGGAAACGGAGGGTCTGCAGTGGGGAATCAGAGGGGTCTGTGGAGGAGAAGCTGGGTTATGGAGCAGGACTGTTGAGATACCCGAGGGATGCCAGAGGGGTGCCCGCCCCTTCGAGGGGCTCTCACCTGCTTCCCGGCGGCGGCAGCCAGGGACTTCTGCAGGAACTGCCGGAGTCGCGGGTCCGAGGGAGCGGCCGAGACGGTGCCGAGAGCCAGGGCGATGGAGAGCAGGGCCAGGGCGCACTGGAGGCGGCACGACAGCATCTTGCCGGCGGGTCGGACGCGGAGAAGAGGCGGCGGGTCGGCGCTGACGGCTCCGCTGCAGCTCGGCTCCGGCGTTGGGGATCTCCTCGCAGCCTGCCGCCTTTATAAACCCTTCTCCTGACGTCAAGGCGGGGGCGCCCCCCTCGCCCCACGCCGCCGGGGGTGGGTCCCTGGCCGGGACCGGGGGGGGGCCTTGACCGGGGATGCTCCGCTCTACCTGGGGCCGGTCAAGCGTCCACGGTGCGCCCCGAGTACCCCCACCTCCCAGATCAGTGCTCCTGACACTGCTCGTCCACTCCCTCCTCCCCAGACACGCTGCTCCCCCCGGCCCAGCGGTGTGGGGTCCCGGCTGTGAACCGCTCACCCCGAGGGTCTGATCCCCATGTCGGAGAGCTGAGTCCCCCAGCAGCCCCGGTGCCAAGCCCCTCGCCCTAACGCGGCTTCCTGCCCCGTCGGGAAAGAAAAGTATGCAGAGTCAGGGGAGCTGGGAAGGGTGGTATCAAGGGCGGGTTTGTCCTTGGCTCTAGCAGGGAATAGGGGATACTGAGCTGCCCTCGGGGGTCCTTTCTGCCTCCCCGGTCCCCGCGGGGTTCTCCGCCACAGGTCCTTGCCTGCCCGAACCCGGACAGCTCCACCCGCCGTCGGGCCAGCTCCGCTGGCAGCCGGCAGCCTCCCGGGAGAGTGCCCCGGCTCCGCCACAGCTCTGCAGCTCGGGGAGCAGAAATGGATCGGTGCGTGCAGATCCGTGGCTGAGCCTGCAGGGACCACAGTCTCCATGTCAGGGTCACTGGAACCACTGGCACCAAGGGGAATGTGCCTGTCCCGCAGGGATACGCAGTCCTCGAGTCCTGCAGCCTGTCTCCATGAGCTTGCTGATGCTCACAGTGGGCAAAGCTACTGCAAGCCCAAGTTACCCAGAAGGATAAGACCCTTCAGCTACCTCTCCCAGCTGGATGTGCAAGAAAGGGGCTATACTACCACCCAGAAAAGGTGTACCAGGGCCTTAATTTCCAGCTGAGGAAATTTTATCATCTCAATTTCCATCTGAGGAAAGTCGAAGGCTTGTGGAGCAGGGACCCAAGTATTGCTCAAAGGTTTCCAGAAATCTGTAAAAGGATGTTTCATTTCATGTAGAATTAATGTGCCTCCCTTCAACCCTAGTACTGCTGGGTGGGTTTGCTGAGGCTGATCTGGGAGCATGGAGTATGAACCAAGGTGTTTCTGCTTGCTTTACCATCAGCAAGAGGAACTAGAGCTGGTTGCTGGCTTCAGACCAGACAGAACTCTGGGCTAAACCGGTACTGCCCTCCTTGTGTGGTGCCTCTCTTTCTTTGTGCATCTGCAGCCACACACAGCATTCATCCTCTGTGTCCTTCCCAAATCATGATCCAAGATGAATGACACCCATGAGAGAAGAAGCCTTCCTTTATAGCCTGGGAGACCCTTAGGGTTGGGTTGGGTTGACTTGGACAAGTGGGAACCAGATGAACTTTAAGGTCCTTTCCAAACCAAACCATTCTGTGATTCTGTGATTCTATGATTCTATGACTTGTGCTGCTTTTACAGTCAGCTTTCCTCAGCTGCCTGACCTGAACAGGGCCAAGCCCTGCATTTCTTGGACCCTATCTGTCTTTTAGCACTGGTGTTGCTCTGGGAGAATTGGTAGAGAGGAGTCAGCTGCTGTTCTGCTTCAGACACATATGCTTGTTTTGGGCACAGGACACAGCCTCCTTCCAAGGTCAACAGGAATGATTTGAACCCCAAAAGAGCAGAATGGCCATGAGTCCCACAGCTTCTCTCTTAACCATGTTCCTGTGGTAGCAACTGGAGCAGCATCTCCCTCCTCCTGCAGTCAAAGAATCAGAGCCAGTCCTCAAAAGAGTTTTCCTAGGCATGGTTTCTCCCAGCAACAGTAGTTTCCTCACTTATCCCAGCTGTGCCAGTAGCAGCAGGCTGGGCTCTCCCAGTTTACTTGCACTGGGAACAGACTGCTTTTGTAACCCCCCAGGCTCTCATCCTCAGCACAGCCCAGCCCAGCTCATGACACGCTGCAGTGCTAACCTGGTCTGGCTTTGTAAAGAGCCCCAGTTCCCCAGCAGCTCATGCCAGTTCCCAGAGCTCAGGGCAGAGCACCTCACTCAGGGCTGTATCTGGGAGGAGCAGAGATGGAAATAGGAGGCAGCACTGGGTTATTTCAGACCCCACTGTGGCTATGGGATATTGTTACCTAATGTCCCCTGACACTTCGCATAGCAGGCAACTGTTCAGTCTGGCAGCCTTTGGCTGTTCAGTGACCCTTTGGTCACGCCATAAGGAAGGGTATATTGGGAACTCCCATCACTCCTGAGCTGCAAGGAATGGCTACCAGCTTCTTGAACTGCACAGCAATGGATCTGCACTGATGTGCTGCGGGGCTCAGTTCAGCTTCTTCTGTATGTCCCAGAGCATAGAAATGGGCTGGAGTGCTATGTTTCAGTGCAACTAGTACCCATTTGTACATCAACATGGAGGTGGAAGTTGCCACAGTGCAGGAACAACCTCTTGATGAGTTTCTCACTTTTCTTGTTACCTGTCAGCTTTGTGTGGGGCCAGTAGAGCTCAGACACATTTAATGGGGTTACACAGAGGTACAGAGCTCAGTCTGAAGTGGATGAGTTCTGGGCAGGCCAGTGGGGCTGTTTTTAAGAAGCTGGTAGGGTCATGCTGGCACAAAATGGGAGAAGATAATCAGACTTAAGTCCTTGGGGGGTTTTGATAGGCCATTCTTGATATCCTATCCAAACCCAGACTGCTCATAACCCCACTCTTCTCCAGCTACCTGCAGCACCTCTGCGTGCATGATTCCAGCCCTACTAAAGACTTTGAGCCCAGAGCTGTTCCTTGCTAGCCCCCTGTCTTCACCCCCTCCCCCCCCTTTGTTTTTAATTTTAACATATATCAACACCAACCCTCCCCTGGGAACACTCCATGGCCATCTGGCAATGCAGGGCATCCAGCTGCAGAGCAGTGATGCCCAACATGGCTTCAGCTTAGGAACAATGTTGTTGCAGTTAATGTGCTCCCCACAGACTAGTTCCAGGCAAGCAAAGACTCTCAGTCATGTTGGGGATCCCTGGTTTTGATGGTTACTCTGGCTACTGTGGCTCTTCAGGCACATAGGGACAGGGTTATAAAGACCAGGTTGGCTCTGACTCCTCCTCTCTGTGGAGCTGAGTGGTTTCACCCCTGCTTCCCCCTCTGCCTGGGGGAGGCCAGAGGAATGACACTGGTGTCCTCTAGAAACAGCAAAAATATTGCTGAGGGAAATGCCTTGGGTTTGCCTCACACTGAATTTCAGACACTCACCAGAGGAGAGCAAGGGTGTGCTCATTTTCAGCTCTCTGGTTCTGTGTCCCATCAGGAGATGACTTGGCTCCTGAGCCAGAGCAGCCTCAGGAAGGCTCTGATGTCCATCTTGGCTCTTTTCCCCTCTTGGGATTCAACTGAGGTTGTGAGACTGGTAGGGGCAGGACCAGAGCCAGGGTTTTGGTGGGAATGTTCCCTCAGAAACCTCTCAGCCTGTTTAAAGGAGACAAACTGAGTTTCCATCAGGTCTGAGCCTTTTTGGTGGGTACCATGTTGAATGAACCAAAGATCTTTGCATTCTCAGGTGGTATTTGGGAGAATCACTCTGATATTCTCCATCTGAATATTTTTTACATTTCAAGGAAAATCTAAAGGAAGAACATCGTTTAAGCAAGGATGGAAATGTGTGCTTTGATTCAGAAAACCATATTCTGCGGACCTGAAAGAACCAGCAGTAAGGCAGTGGAGAACTGGAGTCCATCTCTTCCATACATCTTCAGACTGTCTCCTACTGAGGGCTTCTGGGGAAAGGGTAAGGGCAGACCTCCAGACATCCTTATGACTCTGGCAGAGGCATGGAGCTGTAAATAAGTTGCAGATTGATTTACCATCAGGTCCTCTATGGGATTAGTGTGCTCTGAATCTTTATGCTCATTCCCCAGCCAGATAAATCCATCATCCGCTCAGCTGTGGCGAAGGCGATTCTGTTCCTTTCTTTCTGCCGCAGCGCTGCAGGGCATGTGGCTTTGCAGACAATTGAATTGCATTGAATTCCTGTGACTGCTTCCTTATCCTTATGTTTCCAGCTTCCTTCACAGATCCAGAGGAGTCAGTCCAGCAATGCCCGGGATTGTGCTCACAAGCTCAGCCCTGTTACGGCAAAGCATGCCCTCTGCTGTCACCACGGTCACAAGCCCGCTCTCATCGCACTTCTCTTCCATGGCTATCACCACATATAAAATGCTCTCCACACTGTCTCTGCTTTCATGACCAGTTTTGCCACGTATCACTTCCTTGCCAGCAAGGAAATCCCCTTTTTCTTTTATTCTAGCACTTAATCTATTAGGGCCAAGCAGTCATCTGGGAGCCAGGGCCATGAAATTCCTCATCCTGGCTCTGAACATGCAGCTGGTGCTGCTGTTCAGTGAGGAAGCCACCACTGCCTCACAGCTCTTGCTGCTTGCCAGAAACACTTGTGGAGGGATCATGCTGCCCCAGGAGGTACAGATGAATGGAGGAAGGACAGTCAGTTATGACTGAATGATGATGAAAACCAAGAGCTCAATAATGGAGAGAAACTCCTGACAAATGGTACCATGTGTCCCCTGGGATGGGCCATACAGAGAGTGGTGGTGTTGGGATCATACACAGACTTGCAGCAGCCCTGAGAGGTTTCTGGATAAAATGCTGTTTCTATAATAAAACTTGGGTACAAATCTGAGAGAACTGGACTCTCCATTAATTACAGGCCTCTGGGATTGCTGCTGTAGGTAACAAAGTGGGAGAGGAGCTGGGCTGTGGAGGTTTACAAAAGATGAATCCTGCTACCTAATTTCAGCAATGTCTGAGAGTCTGAGGTGTGCTCAGGACTTCTGTTGCTGCTACTTGAGATTAATGCTGCCGTGGCATCTGCAGGGCGGAAAGCAGACACCTTGAAGTCAGACAAGGGAAATATCAGCACAAACTTGTGTAGAAGGAAAGGTGAACAGGATGAGCCAGGAGCTGTGCCTGGGTATTTACCTACACTACTGCAGATACGACTAGGAGCTATGGATGGACTGTGTTAGGGACTCTAAAAACAGATGCTGGCCCATGCTGTAAGGAGTTACTAGCATAAGGCAAGAGGTGATGGGTGAGCACATGAAAATATGAAATAACACAGGGCTCTGGTTTCTCTTTATAACTCTCTATAAACGCCAGCTCCACAGCAAGAGCTTGTGCTCCCCTTCCCTTGGCTGTGACACTGGCCCCCTCTCACAGAGGCCAGGTCAGGAGGCCATGGGCAGCTGTCTCCAACTTCACAACCAGCAGCATTCATCCAGGGACACAGAATCCTGCCCTTGGGATAACAATGGCTCTGGGGCTGCTTGCGGCCAGCTTGGGGTGCAGCTGATCATTCACCAAAGAGGATCCACACCGGGGTGAACGAGCTGCAGGGAGGCAAACCTTCCCCGGGACTGCCCCGACAGGAACAGGTGCCATAGACATGGCTGCAGTACCGTAAGGCTGATTTTTTTCGGACCGATGTCTTTACTCCGAGGACTCTTTCTTTGCTCAAATTCCGTCTTCGCCTGCCCTCCCGTGGACATCCGGCAGAATACAGCCGGGACACGGGGACTTCAGCACCAACACCAGATCCACGAACTAGAGAATAAACGGGACACATCAAGAGCTGGGGCCCACAGCTCCCAGCACTGCTGCGGCCATACAACCCACCAAGGAGTGCTCAGCCGCAGCAAACATGCCTCTCCCTTTCTCTGCTGTGTCTTTTTGAAGCCTGTGCTGGGAAGTAGAACAGGGAAGGAGTTTGCAGCTTGGCAAGTTTTTTTGTTTGTTTGTTTTGTTTTGTTTTTCACAGCAGAATAAATCTGAATAAAAGAAAAACTCTACAACATCGCTGTCAATTGGGCAGGCCTTTACATGGGAGGAAGGGGAGACGGCTACCAAAAGAGCTGTTCAAACACATTCTGGAAAGCTTCCTGGAAACCATCCACTTTTAACAGTTTGGTGATGACCCTGAGGCTTGGCAAGAGTGAGACCCTGTATCTGGAGCCTGGTTTTCAAAGGGCAAATAACCCAGCAGTACTGACACAGGCAGGCCTAACCAGTTCAGTGTCTGTGGGCTCTGCAGCTGTGCAACATGTGTAGGGCAGTTCTGTGTGTGAGGGCTCCCTTGCCTCTGCAAACTCTGCGTGCTGAGCAAAGCTTGCCGGCACGGGCAGGCTGTGCCAGATGCCTGCAGACTGCTGCCCCATGGACAGTAAGGGAGCAATTGCTACAGCTTCAGCTGAACTGCCTGGAAAAGCTGTGACATCATTGTTTAAAAAAACCCCAGAACTCTGTCAGGAGGAGGAAACACAGCCGTGGTCCAGGAAAACACAGTGTCTGTTTTGCAAATGCTGCTGAACAAGTCAATGGGAAATAGAGGTCATGGCTACGCAATCTGCTTGTCTGGGGCAAGCGGGGCTGTCAGCCCAGCCCAGCCACTTCAAAAGGGACAACTGCAGGAATCAGAGAGGTAGCAAGCTTACAGACCTGCAGCTCCCAAAAGAGAGGGGAGAAACAGAAGTATGCGTGTCAAATGATGACAGTTCATGTGTCAAAACCCAGCCATGAGGACAACCAGGTATACGAAACGCTAAAAACCTACCAGGGAGAGATGGTGAGAAGAAGCAAGGTGGGAAAGCAGGTTTTGGTATTCTCAATCCTCAGGTGACACCTCACTTGTTGTTTCCCCCCCACACTCTGTGCCTAGCACAGGGAAGCTAGTGAGGGCTTGTGCTGGGTTCAGCCCTGTCAAGCAAGCAGCAAATGTACCCAGCCTGAGTGGTGAGGAATAGGATTCTGTCCAGGAGGGTGCACACGAGAGTCCTCTGCCCATGAAAAGCCTGCCATGCAACTAGCAGGCGTTTGCTGCACGCTGCCTAGCCAAATCAAACAGCAGGAACAGGCAGAGGATGACTCCAGCTCAGTCAGTTTTTTATGTTTCTTATGTTCCAGCAGATCTGGTCTTCTGGGAGGCAAGCCAGGGGAGCTGGGGGTCCTGCAAAGCAGTTCCTCCCCCCTCCCCTTTCTTGGCATTTCCCTCCCAAGTAGGGCTGCTTTGTTTGTATCATGTCCACCTCTGTTCTATGGTGTATTGAAAAGCCCCATCCTGCTCTTCATCTCCAGCTCCTGACCCTGGAAACAGTTAGGTCCCCCCCTTCAAGCTGGTGTTTCCAAGTCCCCCCACTGTGAATCACACCCCTAGCCCTGCACCAAAATTATCCATGAATTAACTAAAATAAAATGAAACTAGCCCTTTGTAGCTCAGACCCCACCCCAGACCATACTGAGGAATGGCCAGGCTCCACACTAGAACTGGCTGCAGCTGGTCCTGCCTGTGTAATTCAGAGAAGCTGTTTGTATGAGGCTCTTTCCTTGGTTTTCTTCAGCTAGTGAGCCCTCACCAGTGAGGAGTGACTGCATTCCAAGAGCACAGGGCCGCGTCACCCCATGGCTTCACCCCCAGCTCTGCACAGCCACCCAAATGGACTAAAGCATCTCTGCTCCCTGCTTGGGGAGAGCAGGGGGACTCCCACAAGCTGGGCTTTCTCAGTTCTGGCCTGCAGCCAGTATACAATGGCTGGAAGCCCAGAGATTCTGTCAGCCAGTGAGCTCCTGGAGGGGATTACAGACCCTGCTCCACTGAGCAATTGAACAAGGCAGCTGAACCGCAGCCCCCCACTGGCCCCAACCCTGGAAAGCAAGAGGAGCAGCAGGCAACGTTCTTCCCTGAGCAATTCTGGCAATTGCGTCTGTTTCCAGGAAATATAAATAACTGCACAGCCATCTGGAACCAGCCATGGGCTGGTCAGGAAAGGCCTCTTCCCAGCATCTGCCCTATTTCTTTCAGCTAGCTACTCAGTGCAAATGCAGAAAGCATCGAGGAGGTGGCATGGTGGGGCAGATCCCCAGCACTCAGAGCAGTGAGATCAAGTTTTGCTCTGCCTTTATGCCAGAGACCATCTTCCCTTGACCTTCCGTGCAGGGCCAGAGCGGCACCAAGCCTAGAAGCCTGTGCAGGGGCTCAGGATGCTCAGCCCCTTCCCAGGCCGCTGACTGGCCTTCAAGGTGCTTGGGGACATGGACAGGCAAGAACAGACCCCTCACTCCATCATTCTTCACTTTTCTTCATTTTATTTTTATTTGTACAGCTATATTTTACAGAACGCATTAATGCAGTTTAGACACAGCCCAAACCCTGTCTCCCGAGATTGTTTATAACACAAGCATGTAAAATAAGATCAAAAAATAAAACAAAACCAAAAAAATAAAACATTCCCCGATAGAGAGTTCCATCAAAACTCCTTTCGCAACATCAGGCTGTACCTTGAAGAAACGGAGCTCAATATAGTCCATACATTGAAAACTTCCATCGAAAAGAAAGGCACCGTGCGAAACCACATTTTACATATATACAGACTGAGAACTAGAACAAAAAAAATTACACTTTATTATTATTTTAAATTCCTTCTGCAGCTTTGTTGGTTTAATACACACTTTTTTGTAAATTGTAAACCTTCACTTGCAAAAAAATACAAATACACTGATGCATTTAGACAAAATATTTTCTTACTTGTACAGATGCAATACTTTAAAATATCTTCTTAAGTGCTCTATCATAATAAAGATTCTCAGAGTGGCTTCTGCCTGCAGAGTCCAACTGAGCCTTTAATGCATTATATATTTTTAATATAGCTTTTTTTAAAGGTCTATATATATTTATTTTATATATATATATTTATATATTTATATCTATATTTACAACTCTGCCATAGATTCCTTCACCTTTGGTTAAAAAAGTTAAAGCCCTCTCTTTAATAGCATACTTTCTCTTTAAAAGAACACACATTTTGCATACAAAAGAAAAAATCTGTTCCCATAAATCAACATTACATTCCTCATCTTCAGACGGCAAAGGCTGTGAAGGTTAGATTCCAGAGTTTATCAACACTCCACTGCACAGACATTTAAAATGACTACTTTAATTTTATGTTTTATATACAGTAAGATCTGAATAACTTTAATTTTCTTTCCGCTTCACATAACTGGGAAAAATAAAACCCGTGTATTTGCAATTTCTGTTAGGTTCCTAATGTTTTTCCACCTATCTGTACTATGGGTTTAGAGGCACTCCATCATGTGATGAATTTTTTTCTTTTCCTTTTTTTTTTTGTTTTGTTGTTGTTTCTGTTTTTGTGTTAATTTTACTCCTTTTTACTTTAAAGTGTTGCAAGTATCCTTTGGACAGCTTCTCCTCATGGCAAGACAACCTCCTCCTGGGAAATCCTCTGCTTTAGCAAGCCTTGGGGAGCTCTGGAGGCACCTCGCTCGCCGAGATGCGATACTGCACCTTGGTGTTGGTGATGGCCCCGTGCTTCTGCCGGAGGTGAAGCCGCAGCTGGCTTTTGTGGCGGAAATGCAGGTTGCACTTCTCACACTGCAGGGTGAGAGGGAAAGGCAGAGGGTGTGAAATGCGATGGTAGGGGACACATCCTTCCTTTTAGGGCAGGCACCCATCCTGTGCAAATGCCTGTCCTCCACCAGCTACCTCAGGATGCTGAGCTCATTATACTGGTGGATGAGGGAAAAGTGGGAATATGGTGGGAGAAGCAGTACCTGGGAACTCTCCATCCCAGGCTTTCAGCAGCATACGTTTTGGTTTATGGGATGCTCAGAAGCTCAGGTCCCTTACGGAAGGGCCTCTGATGGATGTAGCTCCAAGCTCCTTAACTGGATGCTGAAGCCAGCTATGGGACTATTTCAGTGGCTGCTTTTGACCCCTGACAAGCTGGATGGCTCCAGAGGGATGTGTGGATGATAACCCCTGCTCCAATTTCCTCTCTAGCAGATGGGGAAAGCCACAAAAGCTTCAGCAAAGAGCAGGGAGCCCCCATGCTACAAGCAAGGGCTGGGCAGGCTGCTCACCTGGAGACCTCAAGCCAGGATTTATGCTCCTTTCCTCCGTATCTGTGCACAGCAGGCAGCTGTGATTTAAGCCACAGCTATTCAGAGAAGTGTGACCTTCTTCCAGATAGGGTAGAAGAAAAGAAGAGCAGCTAATATGTACCCAGCCTGGGCTGCACATTAGAGTTTCCAACACAGCCATTCATGACGAAATACCATGTCAGCATCAGTTAATGCATGGCAGGAGGACAGGCACAAGGAGCAGGGATGTGACCTTTGCATGGGGCTTCGTGTGGTTGGTGAAGGGCACTGGGCACTGCAACCAAACCATGTGAATGCCCTGGTGCCTTCCCAGCCCCCCAGGTTTGGCAGCATCGCTCCCCAGCCATAGTTGAGAACCCCCCACAGACAAAGCTGAGCTACTCACATGATATGGTTTCTCTCCCGTGTGGATTCGAAGGTGACTTTTGAGGGTCTGCAGGTGCCGGAAGCGTGTGCCACAGATCTCGCAGGGATACGGCTTCTCCCCGGTGTGAATGAGGACGTGAGCACGGAGGTGGGCCACCTAGAGAGAGTAGTTCCAAGTGAGGACAGCCCCAAGGATTACAGCATCCCATCCAGAGCATGGGCATCCCACCAGGAACAGGGGTCTGCACAGCTGTCTTTTTTTTGGTCTATTGGGTTCTAGCAGGGAGCCAAAACAACACACATCTGATGCCTGGTATCTCTAATCCTTAATAGTAAATGGAAGAAAAGAGCTAAAAACAGCAACCAAGCCTCCTACTAAGCCAAACTGGCCCACACAGACCATAAGATCCTTTTTGTACCACAAGACCATGGGAAGAGCTGTCCAAGGCAGCCTCATCAGCCTCCTCCCTGCCATGAAGTTATCACCAGTCTTGGGCAGGAGATCTGTCCATGTGGCACCTCTCCAGGCACTGCAGGTCCCAGAGACCATACACACCTGGACAAATCTGGCCCCGCAGGTCTCGCACTTGTATGGTTTCTCTCCGGAGTGGATGCGTGTGTGGGTTTTCAGGTTGGCTGGCCGGTTGAACTGTGCCCCACAGATGTTGCAGCGGTACGGCTTTTCTCCTGCAGAACCCAAAACAATGCGTGAGGGATTAAGTATGGGCACACTCAGCCCCCATGAGCCACAGTGCTCCCTAAAGCTAAGTCCCTCCAGGTGCCATTCCCCAATGGCATGAAGCACTAGTCCCAACTCCTGTCCCTTTTGGAGATGGCTGTGGACAAGCAACATTACCTCAAGGTTTCCCCAGAACAGGGTGAGCTCAGGATGTATCCAGGCACCACCAGATTATTTTCTCTTTTTCAGGCTCGGAGCTGCAGCCTTCAGGGCAAGGGAGAAAGCCAGGTAACTCTCCCAGCAAGGATTAACAGCATCGCTCCTCATGGCCCTGCAACAGTGGCTGGCACATCCCCACAGCCATCATTAACCCACGCAGGGCCACCTGGCTCCCTTCGGGCTTCTTGTGGTCTCCAGCCCATCCCGCCTCCGCAATTCATCACCTCTTTAGAGGAGCAAAAGCAGCTGATAAAGCAGAAAGCCAAGGCATGCCCAGCAGCCTGGCTTCCAAGTCATTAGTTTGGCTATGGTCACTGCTGTTGGCCCCATCTTTAGGATGGTTGAAGATGGGCTCAATGGCGAGTGGGCATCAGCCATTGTCTGTCCCCTCCTTTTTTCTTTTGTTTCCAGGCTCTGACCCCATGCACCCTCAAACTGCCCTGGCACCTGTGTCGTCTCATTTGCCTGCACAGCCCTCCTGGAACTCTGAGACTGCAGAGATTTGTGTCTAATTCAGAGCGGTAGCACTGAGTCGTCAGCTCAGACTTCCCTTCCCCAGCTAGTTAGCTGGTTGTTGACGTGTTAAGCATTAATAAAGGCATGGAAAAAAAAATCCCTAGGTTTGTCAGCAAATGACTAAACCCTTAATATCCCCTTCCTTTCTCAGCTTTCAATGTGTTGATTCAGAGTCCATCCATTCACAGATTTTCCCATCAGCAGAGTTTCTGTCAGGCAATGCCAGTTTCTGCCAGTATGATCTGGATTTCTAGGATGTAGGGGAAAAAAAATCTCCAGACTTCTCCCTAAATGTTCTTTTTAAGTCTATCACAAAGTAACCTGAAGGCCAATGCATCCCAGCCATGCATTTTGCAAGATGCCTTTAGAAATGTTGGTGCCCAGTGCTATACAGCAAAGGAGCTTGAGCTCCATCCTCCTGCTGTAAGAAAAGGCAGCATCTCCCCCATTCCCAGGGTTGGTGCTCTGCTCCAGGGATCCCTAGCCAAGAAAAGCACCTTGCTCTTCCCATCATGGACAGCTTGTGATATAGACCAGAGGATGATGCACCTGGGACAAACCCAGCCATAGATGTCCACATGGCCAGCAACTTACAGCCTCCCCAGTAAGCCTTCCCCATGGCCAGCACCATACCTGTGTGGACGGTTTTGTGGCTGGCAAGGTTCCCCTTGTAGCGGAAGGAGGCCTGGCAGCGGTCACACTTGTAGGGCTTGTCACTGTGGACTTGCAGAGAGTGTCTCTTGAGAGAGGCCTCCTCAGAGAACCGGCAGTCACACTCATTGCAGAAGAAGGCTCCATTCTCTGGAAGAACAGAAAGGAGAGCAATGAGATGGGCAAATGCATGGGCAGCACCTTGATGGGCCACGGGATAGGTTTGGGATTGTGGAGAGGGATAGCGAGTGTTGGAACAAGAAGTCAAGTGCAGGCATTTGTGGTCACCAGCATTTGCACCATGCCATTACCTCCTGACTTTTTGTGCACACAGCATGGTTTGAGAAAGCAAAGTCATCATGAGCTCTCTCTTGTGACACAAGCTGATTCTAAGAAGCCAGCATCTCATCTGAATATTTTCCAGAGGGGTCCACAAAGGCACTCAAGTTATCAAGCACCCTCTGAGGGATGGATGCTGAGCTCTGGAGCAACCCCAGCACTTTTAGATGTCTTAAACCTTTAAATGTACAGATGTCTTTCTTGGGCACGGGAAGACCATTATCATCTGAAGCACAAGGCAGGTCACCCCAGTAGGAGCGTGCCTGTCACTTAAATGCTCTATATAGCTTTGACCATCACAGTCAGATTTCCTCTGTGGATCTCTGCCCACACCACAGGTGACAATGCTGCACTCCCCCTCCCTTAGCTACAGGCAGATGGGTGCACAGATACTTGTTTCTGGGCCTATGGAGTTTTGCAACAGGATTGCAAGCCTCATTATCTGCATTTCTCCAGATGTGCGCATTGGACTCCCTGATAATTAAGACATCATGATGGCAGTATGAGACACACCATCTTGCCTAATCCCCATTAGGGTCATTACATCTGCCAAGCTTGTTCTCCTGTGGTTCAGCGGGTGGGGTGCACTTTGTTTCCTGTCCTTAGCTGACAAGTCTGCAGCAGGTGACTAACTCCCCACATAAGATATCTAGATGGTGCTTGGAAACGAGAGGAAGGAAGCAATTCTGATGTACGCGTGTACTTCACATGCGTGCACACAGCTTGTTAGCCTGTAAAGCACCTTGGGATCCACCAGCATCAGGGACAGGTCTGACTGCCTGTTCAGACACAGGGCAATGCATGGACGGGTCCCTAGACTGCACAGCCCCCTTGCCTGCTGGTTGAAAAGGTGACCAAGGATGCAAGACTCACCACAGCTGGAATCAGAATATTCGGACTGGGTTTCCCCCATCTCCTCTCCGAAATTTGATCCAGGGGTATGAAGGCACATCTCAGCATGTTGTGGGGACTGGCAACCACAGGAGCTGCACTTCGATGAATGCATGTACAGCGGGGACTGTCCTTCGCTGCTCCGAGGGGACCCATCCCGGGACCTGTGGAAAGACAGAAACACAGAGAACTGTGAGAAGGCTCTTGCTGTGCTTCAACTACTAGGCCCTTGTTTGCACTCCCCCAGGCACAACAGACAACAACCACCCAAAAGTGGGAACACTTTTGTGGAAAGATGCACAGCATAGCCCTGATCAACAACAGGTCCCTGAGCCTCAATCCCATCGCCAAATGGCCTCAATGCTCTCTAGGAACATCCAGGTTCGGAGGATAGTGTACTGTTCCCTGGTAATTTAGCTGTTCCAGTGCTTACAGCCAACCAAAAGCTCAAGGGATTCTGGACCCAGCATTCCTAGTTCCATTGCTAGTCCAGGCCGGCACCACTACCGTGGGGACAGCTGGCACCCAGCTGATGTAACTGGCAGTGCTCCACCAAAGGCAGAGGTTTCCAGCCCAACATCACAGATATTTCAAACGTTTCCAAACCCTCACCAACAACACAGTGAGTCCTGTGTCTCCAGGGAGGGCACTGGGGAGGGAGAACCTTCTCACCTGTTAACAATATTGTTGAGTCTGCTTGCTTGTGGGATAGTAGAGTCTTCTCCACTCACGCTTATCTTTGTTGGGGATTGGACGTTGAGATGCTCTGGTTCCATGGACTGCTGGCAAGTGGGCATGGGCACATAGGTGCGAGGAGAAAGGGTTCCCATCTCATTCTGGTCAGCATTGTCTTGTTTGGTATTTTGATTGAGAGAGTTGAGAACGATGAACTTGTATTTCTTCCAGTTGCAGGCTTTGGGGTCTGTGGGGCTCTTCGTGAAAAGAGAGTTGGAGTTCTGACTGATACGGGCATTCTTGCTGCTGCTGGACTCAGTTGGCGAGTTGGGCTGACAGTCTGACTTCTGGGGGCTCTGGGGGCTGATGAGTCCCTTGCGGTCCAGGGGGGTGTTGGTAGGCTCAAAGTGCTGGCTGATCTCATCCTCTGAAGAGGTTCGCTCCTCCTCTTTGGCCACTTTGTCACAAGAGAAATAGGGATTGTTCCGTATTGAAGGGACAACAGGTTTGGGGCCAGAGGCTACACTGTAGTGCATGTCGCTCCTGGCTTCTTCAGCAGCACCTTCTTTTGGAGCATAGACGGTAGCGTGGCACATGTTGGCTGAGATGTCAGTAATGGTTCTCATGTACTCCGTGGGGATTGTCCTGGAGCTGTCACATGGTAGGATCCTCTCCTTGGGGAAGGCACCGGCCCTCGAGAGTTCAGAGAGGGGCATCCTCATCTCTCTCAACTCATCATCCACAAGGAAGCTATTTAGAGGGAGTGGGCTGTATCCATGGTAGGAAATGGGGGATCCAGACAAACCACTGATCAAGCCAGGGGCAAAGGCCCTCCCGTTGCAGAGGGACCCATTTTGGAGAGGCATGCCATTCTCTGAGATTTCTCTGCTCCGATAAGCCATCACATCTGGGTGACTCAGCATCCGTCCAGCCAAAACCTCTTCCCTTGGGGTCTTCACAGCAGACACCATTTCTGCTTCACTGGAATCAGGCAAGAAGGAGGGAGACACAGTCATTTGCAGCTCGTAAGGATAAGTTTGTAGAGACTTTGTCAGCTCTCCCCATTCCCACCCAAACACACCACCTCAGGCTCTCCAAAGTACACTCACGGTGCTCACCTAGACTTGACAAACCTTCGGCAGGTATCAACCACGTGCTCCATCTGCAGGTACAGTGCTGTGGCCATCACGGCCATGATGTTGCTCTCCCTCAAGTTCAGGCGGGATGTATACATGAAGTCCAAGAGGATGCAAAACCCCTCAGGGTTAATTTCAGGGTCCAGGTTGATGACATTCAAGTTGCACTTGAGCTGGTCAGTGAAGATGCTGTAGAAAAGGCCACTGCAGAGAGGAGACAGGAGAGAAGATGACTGTTATGACAATTCAGAGGAAGAAGGGGGAATTTGTCTGAAATCCCTTAGCACAGAAGGGTTCATGAATGGGAAGGGAGGAAGAGACAGCAATTAAAGAATTCCCTGTGCTTTCCCCTTATTACCAAGCTTGGTTTCTCGGCTTAGTAAGCATCTTCTACACTGCACTTTTCCCAACTGGAACAGCCTGCTTTTAGATCTCACCCGCTCAACAACTCCCTACTGCCTACATTTAGAAATTCCCCCTTTTTTTTTCGTTGTTGTTCTTACCAACACCCCCTTCCCACTGTGACTCATTTCTTTCAGAAGCCTCTTGGGGCACCCATGCTCACTCTTTAACCAGAAAAGAAAAAAAAAAAATGAAAAGAAAAAAAGGAAATGTTGGCAAAACATTTTTCAGATGTCTTCATAGTCAGACCTTTGCTTTCTCAAATGTTTGATATCTTGTCAGCAGGAGACCCTGAAAGGCATCCACCGTAATCCCAACTCCGTAATGGTGGGATGTTATTTATCGTTCACTAGGAAGCAATTCCATCAATTCTAGGAGCTGGAAAAGGATTTCAGACCCCACCAGGCTTGGAAAAAGAAATCAACAAAGGTGGGTGCAGCCAGCGGCCAGGGAGGAATAGCTCCAGAAATAGCAGCAGCAGGGGACACTGTGGTCACAGAGAACTCACTCACCCCAGCAAGCGTCCAGCCTTTCCTTTCCTTTCCGCTCCTGTCCTGTCTTTGCAGAGCATTTGAGCTCTACCTCAGGAATATGCCTCACATCTGCTGTGCTCCTGTTTGTCTCTGTGGGTTGCACGTGGGCAGATGTGGGTGTGCAAGGAGGAGAGAGGGTGTGGGCATTATGCTGGAGGCAAAGAGTCGCAGCTCTAATCCTGTTACAGGTACAGAATTCTTGGCGGCCCCTTTCACTTCTGCTTCTCTCCCTCCATTTCCCTGTCTGTAAACCCCACAAACCTCCCCAGTGCTGCTGATGGCCAAAGGCAGAGGGAGGGGGGAAGGGAGGCAGGGAGGGAACCCTGCTCTCACCTGCAGGCCATCAGGACTGTTTTATGGGCTCTGAACTGCTCCCGGTTCACGATGATGACAACATCAGTCAGGATATCCCGGCTTCTAAGGCGATTGAGATTGAGAAGGACATCACTCGCATGGCGGGTGAACTGAATGCAGCTGTCTGCTGGTGAGGCCATCTTGAATCTACTTGAAAGAGAAGCAGGAGGAGGATGGGAATGGAGAAGCAGCCAGGCAAGCACCCTAAACCCAGCAAAGAGACAGCTGCTGCTCTAGGATATGCTCAGACAGCCAACTGCTGCTGGCAGGGACAGCACTAGATCCTTGGTCCCAAGGCAAACAGGCCTGCACCCCTCCAAGCACCTGCCAGACTCCTACCAACAGCGAGACCTGGCATGTCTCACTCAGTCCCACCCAGCAAACTGGCAAGCAAAGGCGACCAGACCCTCCTGAAGATTAGCTAACCACCTCCTCTTTCTCCCTGCCTCGCCCATGGCAGCTCCACCCCAGCCCACTCCTCCCACCACCACTTGCTCCATGAAGCTCCCAGCACAGTTTCCTAGCCTTCAGATCTTCCTCAGAAGCCATCCCCCTCACTCGCCTGCTGGCTGGCTGAAAATCTAGCCATGGGAATCAAAACAAGCCATTAGGTTCCAAATGAAGACTTCAACACCTGGAAAATTCAGCCCACAGTGGATCACCAACCCTCATCCATCAGCAAACTACTTTCTTGCTCCCAAGTGGTGGCCACTCTGGAGAAGGCCTGTCCACAGTTTCCCAATGAACTGGTGATGACAATGAAAAGAAGAACTCATCTAACCTGCTGAGCTGCTACCCACACCGCAGCCCAGTCTCTCCCAGTGAGCTAGACTCGAGTTAATCGAGGAACACGAAGCCTTCCCTCAACACAACACCTGTTGACCCATCTCAGAATTGTCCTCCCAGCTAGTACCCAGGGAAGCCCACATCTCCCTGTGCCTAAAGTCTGGGCTGGAATGTGCATCCTCAGCATCAAATTCCCCTGTGATCGACCCCCTCCCACAACTTCAACTCCTCCTCCTTCCCCAGCAGCACATGAACATACAGTATTTTCTACAGAGCAGCTGCTCTCCCAGAAACAAATTCCAGCTGGGTCTAATGAAACCTTCATTCAACATGGTAAAGGGAAGAGGGGGGGAAGGATGGAAGGGAAAGCACAAAATTAAGATTTACATACCCAATGCCTCAATTCACAGTCCAAAAGTTTCTTTCAAACCTACAAATAAAGCACAAGAAAACAAATGCCACATTAGCTGGCAATTATGAATTGGCCATGGCAAAACACAAGCCTGCTGTTTCGCTCAAGTATCACTTGGATAAAAGCTAGAGATAACAAACCTTCTACTCTCCAGTAAGGTTAACATTTGTTTCTTCCGGTACAGTACATTCTTATCACAACCACAGGCTTTGAGAATCCAATCATAGCTTCTTCCACACCCTTTAGCCCAAACCATGGGCGTATGCCAAGGAGATTTTCATTTCCATGACTCAGGAACTTAAAGGCAGGTGGGGAAGGGAAGCCAAGTGAGAATTTTCTCACCACTTCTTCCGGAGATAACTCTTCCCCTGCCAAGATCAAATTCCCAGCTGGTGCCACATCCAAGACCAATGCCATATTCCCAGCACCTTGTTAACAGGTATGACTTACACACAAACATCTGCTGCCACTCTGTTCAGAAACCTGGAAAGAGCCTGAATCCAGCCCTCAGAAACAGCTGCTGTCCTCAGAATACACACTCACTCCAGCCACTGGTAAAAATGCCCTGGCATAGGACTGCCCAACAGACTGGGGAGGATATGGGTGTCAAGTACCAAAGTGACTTGGCTAGGATCGCGTAAGAAGCCAGTGGCGGAGACAGATGAGGACTCAGAACAAATGCCTTCCTTTCACTGCTGGAAATGCTTTCTCTTAAAGCTCAAGCTTTGTTTCCAGCTGCTGGCTTCACAGGCAATGTGGCTGGGGCAGCATGACAAGGAAACTCAGGAGTTAGATGTTTTTCAGAACTCACACTATTACTCCCAAACTCACTTAAAACCAGCAACGACAATTGACTTGGCATCAATGCAGGAAGAAGTTTCTCAGGCAGCCACCCCAGCAGGGAAAAGCACAATATATAAGTGAACCAACAAACCCCAAGACCTTCACCCCATTATTTTGAGGACTGACACTCAAAAAAAAAGACCAGATGGACACAACAAGACTGCCAGCACTTGCAAAAGAGCCCGTCCAGCTCTGAGAAGAGATGCGCACATGTGGAACCAAAGCTCTCCTCACATCCCTGGAGACACCGGGGTGGGATGAAGAGGTGATAAATCTCATCACATTCAAAACCTAGAGGGGTGCATTACAGCCCCATTCCAGCTACCAAATGCAAGTCTTCAGAGCTGTTCTGAGCCTGGCTAGCTTAAAACTTTACACACACATAGTGACTCATTTCCCAAACACTGCAGACTCTGATCTTTCAGTGCATGCTCGCTGCCGACTCACTACCACCAATCACAAGCCAAGGGACCCGCGGAGCTCTGCAAGGAATCCAGCATGCATCCATGTATCCACACAAGCGCAGATGTACGCATTTGGGGCAGCTGGATGGCATCCCAACCACATCTGCAGTGACAGATGCACCCCGCTGGGCTCCCAGGGACTCACCCCAGTGTCAGAGACACGGGGAGGTGACCCATCCAAACACCAACAAGGTTACAAACTGCGATGAACTCTGTGCCTTGGAGCATCATGTAAGAAGCTGCTGCTGTCACCAAATTCCCTTACCCACAGTGAGGCCGCAGTGCTGCCTGGGGACACACACAGGTCTTCTCCCAGAGCTAGATCCCGGCACAGCTCTCTCCCCACTCCAATCCCAAATTATCCCTCCCCAGGGTAGTGCTGCTGCAACACCCACGGGGGAAGGGGATGCCTGAAGCTTCCAGCTGCAGGATGTGGGCATGCAAAAGGGAAAGGGACCTTCCTTTCCCTTGCTATACTGAGCTGGCTTAACCCTGCCCCTCCCGGCCTCTGCACAGCACCAGCTCTGGACTGCAGCACAGGAGGATGCCCTGACCAGAGACCAGCAGAGCAGGCTACAGCAATAAGGAGCACAGAAGACCACTGTAGCCAATCATGGTCTTAACCATCCATCCCCTTCAAAGCCTATGAGGCTTCCCAAAACTCAGCTGGATCCCCAGCACCACCCCAAGCTCACCCTCCTACTGTTTTCCTGCCCAGTACCTTGCAGGTGTAGGCTCTTCAGCAGTGCGTGGGGCTGCACACCAGGGCTTGCTGTGCCCAAAGAGGAAGGTCTGGGACCATTTCAGTGGTGGCCACATGGGACTGTCACTGCTGCTGCCTTCCAGGAAGGCATTGGTTCTACCCCAGTGGTTCAGGGAACGGCCCTTCCCTGCCGGCACCTCCCCGAGAAAACCCATTCCTGGAAGGGAGCCCAGGGCTGGCTCTACCCTCCCTGCAGCTGGCTCAAAGAGCATGGGGAGGGTGCACCTGTGCGGGAGAAACCCCTCTCAGCTCCACTCTATGCAAAGGTGAGACCCTCACAGCTCCCCTACCCCAAGGCAGAGGGAAGAACCAGGGACTTACCCCCTCATCCATCTTTCTGCCATGCACAGGGAAACCCGTCCATCCATCCATCCACTCTCCCATTTATAGGGAATCCCTTTTAAATCATCCTCCTCCCACCCTGTGCACAGGGGAAACTTCCTGCTCCCCTACCCCTCTTTGCATGGGGGATACCCTGTGGCCTCTTCCCCTCTCCCATCCCCAAATGCATAGTCTGGAGGACGGTGCGGATCACTGCCTCCCTGCAACCCTGCCTCCTACCTCTCCAGAGCCTGCAGCACCGACTCCTTGACATCACCTTGGAGGGTGGCTGGCTGAAGTCTCCTTTACCCCACAACCTCACCCCACAGCGCTGTGAAACTCCCCTCCTAGGGAAGCTCCAACCTGACCCCCAGCCCCTTTTCTCCCCAGTCTCATCCCCATCCCCTTTGACTGCCAGCTCACTGCATGGTTTATCCTTAACAGGAACCAGGACAACCAAGAAAATGGGGTGGGAAGCCCTGGGTCCAACCATGGGTGCTACAAGCCACAGTGAAGAGGATGCTTTCAGCCAGGGGCATGCAAGCACTCAGCTTAGCTTTTCCAATATCATGCAGTCAGGGAACACTAAGCATCCTTTAGCTGTCACAGCAGAGTTTTATTAATTTAGTAGCTTCTGGTTGGTGTCTAGGCCAAAACATGGCTGGGTTAATAATAACCCAAGAAGAAACTGAGAGAAGTCCTAGCGCACAGTGTCAGCACAGATCAAAAGCAGCATCACTAGTGCAAGCCCTGTCGTATTTTCCATTGTACCCTTTTGTGAGGGGATTGCACTCGCTCTATCGAGCGGTCTCAATCTGATTCAATTTCCTGCCAGCAAACAAATGTTTCTAGGAAATGCAATACGTTATCTGGACGGGTTTATTATCAGCATTTGGAACCAGGAAAAAGTGCATACTTTCTAGAGCGCTGCAGGGAACTTTATAGTTTGTACTTCAAAAGAGGGTTTTAAAAGGATTGCCCTTGAAAGCTGGCCTGGCTTAAGTCTCCACATTGTTTTGGTCTTTGCAGAAGAAAACACAGAGGAGGGGGGAAGGCACACTGAAACTGCCTCCAATTTTTTCCACTGAGAACTCCCCTGCCCTCTCCGGAGCCAAGATCTGACTGTGAGGCAGAGGCAGCACATGCCCTTGGGAAGAGAGGAGTCAAACCTTCCTCAGCATTTCAAATGACTTCAAGCAATTTGGAACATTAATTTTTCAAGGAAAGGCAGTAACAGCTCCCCAGCTGAAGTCAAGGAGCTACTCCAGAGAACAAGGGATGGACACCATGCCCTGCCAACACCAAGCTCTGCATCAAGGTGCTGACCCAACAGCCAGATGAAGAGTTGGGCATCCCCAGAAACTGAGCTGGGTCCGTGGCCCAGCAGGGCTCAGAAGAGGTGCCCCATCATCTGAACCCTGCACTGGGGCAGTAAATCAGCAGCCAGCACATACCCAACCCTTTCTCTGTCCTCCTGGGTTTGATGGTGGCACAGCTCATTTTGGCAGTAAGAAACCAGTCTGGTAGCCTACCTAGATGGGACTACACACATAGGTGCTTTGGGGGTCTCTTGGCCAGGCAAAAGATACCCTCTCAACACTAAATTTAGCCAAACAGCTATAAGGAGACTCATTTCAGAGGGTGCACGTTCAGGACACGTTCGTCAGGACCCACAGTCCTGCACTGGGCCCACTCCAAGCTTCCCCCTCCATAAACAGGGGTCCCACATTCCTCATGGATACTTGGTATGCCACCCAAAGACAGCATGCTGACCAGGAGGATGAGGGAGAAGAAAACAGTATAGAAAAAAAAGATCTTGCCCTCTCTCAATGCCCTGTGTTTTAGATGTGAAGCTCCACAGAGATTACTGGGGCTTTAAAGCAGTCGCAAGCACTACACACTTGCTCTGACTTAGGGCTGTGTGTCTTTCGGCTGCCAGCATCCTGCAGCAATGGGAACACACAAGATCTAGCATGGATTTTTAAAAAATGTGGGGAGGACTTGATTTGAAGTATAAATTTGCAGTCTGAAGGAGCTTTCTGGTCAGATGCTGACTTTTGGATACTCATCTAACCAAACTGCAAACTGTGAACTCCTGAGGTTTGCCAATGCCTGCTGTAAACATGGAAACCAAGTGTCACTTTTTGCCAAACAGAAGAATGGTTTAAAAATAGACCTAGAAAAGAATACAGGCACTCGGCGTACAGGGCTCCTGTTTATAGACTCCCGTGCTACTATAAAATGGAACAAGAGGTTATGAGCATGAAGGCAACTTTTAACCAAATTTAGATTTACAAACTTCTCAGAAACCTGAAAGCAACATTTCAGACTCCAGCTGAACCAGTAAAAGCTATTTGTGTGGAGTTTACAGCCCAGATACTACAGCACATGGACTAAAACTGGTGTGAAATGATTCTTCAACCTCAACACCATAAACACGTGAAGGTACATAAGCTGCACACTGAGAAATGCACTTACTGGTTCCTTTTACTTACCTATAGACTCTGCAACAAGGTTTTCTTTTTCATGGGGTATTCACATAAAGTGAGAGGGCACCCACCCCTGCCAGTACAACACAGGACTGCCTTACAAAGTTTTGTAAGGGGTTTTGAGGACAACGTTACTGTTTACTATAAAAAAAAAAAACCTGAAAACCAAAAAACACACAAACCAACAAACAATCCAACCAGCCCACCGCCATTCCTACAACTTAGTATCTGGCTGCTGAAAGCTCACACCTCCTTTCCCCCCTCCCTGAAAAGAAAAAAAGAAAAAAAAAAGAAGAAAGGCATAAGAGAGCACAGCTTTACAATGCAGCCTAAATTAGGCAGAAATTCAAGGGCAGATTAACACCACAACTCAGAAAGATTTTCACATGTGATTTCAAGACCAGACCCAGAGAGAACTCCTTATGGAAATGTCAGTGACTTTAATAAGTGCTCGGTTGTTTCCAATTAGTCTCCTTAAGTAAGTTCAGTGGCATCCAGAGTTTCCTCTGCCACTTTCCTCCTAGCTGGCAAGCTTTGACTTTTCTTTTTTTAAACGAGCAGTTAATAAACATGTTCCCACTCTGCGAAGCTGCCGGCTCCCGGGTCGGGAGGAAGGGAAAGAGCTGACACTAGATGGCACCAGTTAGCTTTGCTGCAAGAGCAACTTTTCCCCTTGGAAAATAAAAACACCCCAACCAAACCTGGAAAACATATAATTTTGTCGATGTAATTCTGTTTCTCTTAAAACGCGTCTGAGCAACATTACTTTTATGAGCTTTTCCAGCCTTGTTTTGAGAAACTTAATGTTTCTGCTAGGTTTATTTTTGTCTCATCAGACAGCAGGCTGTAGTCCTCCCCGTGCTGCAAACAGAGATGTCTGAAAAGTATCATAACGACTTTTGATGGTTTTTTTCTCTTTTCCTTTTCTTGGGGGTGGGATTTGAAAGACTCACTTCTCATTCCGACTTCTTCCTTTGCAATAATAACTAACCAGTTAACCTCCACTTCCTCTCCCAATATTGACTCAGACAGTCAGAACTGAAAGGGATTAGAAATTGGAATTGAAATGCATCCCAAGAGATCTTTGATCTGTTTTGCCAGTCAAAATTGAATGCTCCAAGATGAAGTCTTTTCTCACTGGAACAATGCAATAACCCACTTCTCTGGAAAACTGCTAGACACCCTTTGAATATTTTTCAATATATTTGATGATTTGTTTCATGGGGGAAAATTTGCCATCTATAATGCAAGCTTTTAAGCCTGTGATCCTGTCATTACAAGAAAACAACAGAACCTAAGGTTTTGCCTCTCCACATATCTATAAAGAGAGGCTTCCCCTCTTAAATATTTTTAAAGTGTAAGGTTCCCCCCTCCCTCCCCCTCCGAGGACTACAGGGAAAAGTCCATACTTGCTTTTAAAGCACTTATCCTTAAAACATTTGAAACAATACAGCAAATAGTAATTTTTAAAGCATTTAAAAGCTCAGGAATCAATAAGTGTTCACAGATCGAGCAAGGGACTGATCCCATACCCAGCCCTGCTGACACTTTTACTGGCACATATTTAAATTTGGCCCTGGACAGAGATGCTGGACCAAAGCAGAGCACCTTGCCTTGCCTCCTCTGTGTGGCCCCAGCCTCTCTTCGCACTGACCCTGCATCTACTGATGTCAGTGGAGAAAACACTAACCGGGGCCGGGTTTGTTGTTGTTTTTGACTCAGGATTTTCAGCTCAGATTTGCCTCTTCCCTGGAAATGCATCAAGAGGTCAAAGACAGCTTTTTAGGCACATCTGAGAGGCCGCCACGGATTTTTCTAAACAAACGCCTTGCTTTCTGTTTCCCTTCTTCCCAAGAGGCGATTTCATAACACTTCATGCTGTGACTTTGCAAACTAAAGGCAAGGGGGGCCGGGCAGGGGGGCAAGATGGGGGAGGGGGGGGGGCGGCCGGGAGAGGTCGCTGCCGCCCGACCACGAAAGTTTTCATAACAAAGTTGGGCTTTTTCGGTTTTGTTTTGCCTCCCCCCCTTTTTATAAGGAAGGGTGTATGCGTAAAAAAAATAACATAAATACACGCACAAGCACACACGTAACAAAAATAAAGGCTTGTCTCTTCCCCCACCGGCTTTTGGGTTCTTCTAGGGGAGCCAGACTCAGGCCGGGGGCAGCAACGCCGAGGTGCGCGGGGGTTGCGCGGCTCTCCGCGCCCGGTCGCGCCGCTAGCTCCAGGAATAGCGTGTGGCTGGGGGCCAGCCCCGCGGCTGCCGGCGGCAGATTTACGAGGGCTGTCGCCGCGCCAAGTCCGCCGCGGTAGTAAACACAGGGGAAGGGCTGCGATGGGGGCACCGGGGGCCTCCCCCCGCTCCACACCCGGGACCCCATCCTCGCTCGGCGGCACCCCTTTGCCCCCGCCGGCAGCTTCCTTCCCGGCGGAGGACCCCGTCTTCCCCCCCGCGGTGGTATTATTATTATTATTAATAATGTTAACGTTATTATTATTTTGAACCCTGCGCGTAATATTCGGAGTTACTCCATACACTTTCCCCTCTTCCCAAGCTTTGCCCCGCCGTTTATTTCCCAGCCTGTAAAAGCCCGTCGCGGCTGCCCCGACACACACCGTCGGGGCGAGCGCACCTCCTTTCCACCCGCACCTCGAAGCCGCCGCTCCGCAGTGTTCCGGGACCGGCAGCCGACTACGGCCAAGCTTCCCCGCGGGCTCCCCCCTTCCCCAGGCAGAGAAATGCCGCAAGTCCTCTCCATCATCGCCCGTTCTTAGCCCGGGGCTTGACAGATCACGGCGCAACCCCGCTACAGGTTGCAAAACGCTCCAGCCGTTTCGCAGTTGGGTCGGGGACTGAATAACGATAAAAACTGTATAATAATAATAATAATAGTAGCAATAACGATAATAAAATGCGTGTGTGGGGGGAGAAGATGCGGAAGGGCCGAACGGCTGTGCCGGTGCAGGCAAGCCCCAGGGCTGCCGCCAGCCCCGCTCCGCGGCGGCGAAACGGCAACAGCGACACAACACGCACCGAAAAGAGAAAAAGAACAGAAAAATGGGGGGGAGGGGGGGCTGGGGGGAACAAAAGGGAGGGGATGCGACGAAATCAAAATCACACATCCCGGCCGAGAGGTCCAGCCATTAGGACCCGACCCCGAGTCACGCAAAACACCCCGTCTCGGCGGGCGGTAGCCGCCGTCCTGCGCCCGAGGGGCGGCTGCAGGTGCAGAGCGAGGCCGCCACTGCCGTCCTGCCCGTCCTCGCCCGGCCGTCACGCGTGCGGGAGCGCCAATAATCCCCGATAACTGATAATCCCCGGGAGAGGACGGCGAGGGGAGACACACTCACACACACACACACACACCCCGTTTTACATGTTCCCAGCGTTAAGACATGCAGCACCCCTGTTTTGCCTCGCCTGACAGCGGGCAAGCGAAGAAGGGGTGCGTGCGTGTGTGAATTAAATAAATAAAGCAGGAAAAGCACACGTTAACATTTAGAACAGTGATAATAAATAAAATAATTAAAGGGCTGTCGGGGCACCTGCAGCGGGAAGGAGGGGTAAGGAAAAAAGAAGGGAGGGAGGGAGGGAGT
>NDXB01004958.1:0-21397 GCA_002631895.1 Agapornis roseicollis
TTGAGTGAGTGAACGAGCTGCGTGGTTGGTTGGGTTTAAACCATGACAGGGGTCCTGTGCAGCCTGAAGAAAAAAAGGCTAAGGGGAACCTTGTCAATGATGAAAAATACCTGATGGGGGCAGTGAAACAGATGAAGTTAGACTTTTTTCACTGGTGACCACTGACAGAATAAGAGACAATGGGCACAAACCGAAACACAGGAAATGCCACTTAATATAAGAAAACAATTTTTCTTCGTTTGTTTGTTTGTTTAGTTTATTTGTTATTTTTTTTTTAGTGTAATAGATGTCAAGCACAGGGGTTGTCCACAGAGTTTGTGGAGTCTACATTCTATGACATATTCAAAACCTGACTAGAAAGGGACCTCAGCAACTGGCTCTAGTTGATCCAGCTTTGGACAGGGGGTTAGACTAGAACATCCCCAGAGGCCTCTGCCAACCCCAGTCATTCTGTGATTCTGTGAAGAAAAGTTTAATTTTCATTTCTGAACCTAGATCTTCCATCAAGATGCAGCTGTCTAGACAGTATCAGGACTGCAGTATACACATTCTCACTCTGCTAGAGTCTTCTGTGATTGAATAGACATGAAAAAGATTAAGAGAATTTTCAAACACTAGAGGAAGGAAAACTATAAAATGGCTAATAATTCCAGGTTTTTTGATTATTTTATGAGAAAAAAAAGAATATAACATTTTTATTTTTATCTGTTTCTCTACTTCCTAATTTGTGTGTGTTCCAGAAGGAGATACAACTACTTCTTTTTCCCCATTTTTTTTACACATTTTGTTACACAGAGAGTAAAACCAGCCTTTGTCTTTCTACAAATTCAGAATTCAATAAGGAAAATGATGATATAGAACTAAGGTTTACTCCTACCACTTTGTTATAGTAATATGTGACAGTGTGGTGCCCACAGTATTCTTTCCAGATGTACTCAGAAACATGATTAGAAATGTTGTTTTAGGAGTAACTTTTCAAATATGTAAGCAGATGGAGCATCTGCTTCTATTAAGTCTATAAAGAAAGTGGGGTGTTAATAAAGGCTTCATTATTGGCACAGCAAATGTTAGAAAGATTATTGTTGCTTGTAAAAGCAGTAAACGCTGTGAGAGGTGCAGTCTGCATACGGATGGTGAAACCTTTTCAAAGGTCTCTGCATCTCTCATCATTAGAGTCTATTAACAGCCTAGCAAAACAGGAGCTCTCTATTAAAGAGACAGGAGCAAAGCAGGGTAAAATGCTGGAAGAAAAGCCACATGGCAGTAATCACGGTGAATAGCTGTAAAAATTCATTAAACTAGATTAACTTTACAGTCACAATAAAATTGAAAATAGTAAAGGGTATGTTCTTTCTGGAGAGAAAAACCCAGTTGTTTCAAGTTTAGAAGGAACCATGTATATATTTGAAAGTGTCAGTAAATGTACTATTAAACCCTGAAGTTCAGCTACAATGAACCATGAAAGAGGATTAGAAATCTACATATAGGTGTAACATAAGGTGTAATCACATTAAAATTGCATGAAATCTATTAATCTACATGTGAGTGTTCATGTGCACAGCTGCAATCCCCAGGAGGGGAAGCTTCAAGCATTTTGGTCTCTATTACTATAGGATATGACATGTATTAGTTTACTACTCCTCTTATGCTGTAACTTGGTATTCACTAGGTTGCTGTTGCCCTCTCCAGCATTAAATGTAATGACTGCAAGGAGAATATTGTCAACACTTCCCTTGTCTCCTTGCTGCCCCAACAACTGCAATCTCTTGTGTGAGCTGATATTTAACAGCAGTGCTTTCTCTCCTTACAAGAAGTTGTGTTCAGCATATTTTTAGAATACCTAATAAAATTGTCACCCTCAAAGGCTTAGACATCTAAGTTGAGACAGCAGAGGTTTCTGGATTCCACCCACAGCCCTGTTTTGCTGTTCAGAAAAATCACATGAAATCCTTGTTCTCTAAATATGTAAGACACAGCATGGTCATTTTGTTGTTTATTTGAATATTCACCAAAATGTTGTTATTAATATTAGTTATGATTCGCATAGCAATGACTGTTATTTCTCAGTGATTTCTCTTCTCAGAACCAAGTCTTTTGTTTATATCTGAAACAGGCATACAAAGGGAAGGGAGGTTTTGGTCATAATGGAAAAAGAGTGAGAATTTGCCAGCCAGAGTTCTTATTTATAAGTACTCCTATTTCTACATCTAAAAGAATGAATAAACTCATCAAGGTTGTAGCACCATTTAAGTTACTTGTAATTCTGGCAGCATTCCCTACAGGGCAGTTCTGACTTTTGGTGTCCAATAAAACATCAGAACAGAAAAGTTCACAGTAAAAAAGAAATAATTCAGACTTCATCAAATTTTTACTCCAGAAAATGGCATTTTATTAACGCTGATGATTCGGATATTCTTTTAAATCTTTGCAATCTTATCATTTTACTGACATAAATTTTAATCATGTTTTCAATGACATCCTTTTCTTAAACAAGTCTTCTATATTGAAAAGCTTACAGAAGAGTACATAAAAATTGATCTAAAAGTTTTCCAAGCAGCTAAAACTACTCCTGAAATGGAGAAAAATTGAGTAGAAACCATGGGCCTTTAGTTTGGGGAAGAACAACAGTACATATCCATAAAACAAATGAGAAGTTCTTCAGCTAGTATGTCATCCCACTGACAACAGTTCAGCACTAATTTTACTTCCATATCTCCTTCAGGCAACTCAAAATGAGCAGGATTATACTGAACATATACAGTTAAATGCTTAACTTCCATCTCTCCTATTCCCACCTTTTTTTCTTTTTTCATTTCCCCTACCAATTTCTTCACTCCCTCTAGATCAACATTGTTTACAGCCTTCTGTTATCACTCCTTTTTCCTGTTTATCTCCAAACCCCAAAACACTGTAACTCCTGCAGTTTTTTTCTTATTATTATTGTGTTACTTCTTCTTTTGGCCTACTGTTTTCCTTCAAATATCAAAATCTTTTCTGATCTTGAATACTTGGATTATAAATTATTTGGGCCAGGAATCATTATCTTATTCTATGATTATACTTATAACAAGGTAATTGCATATTGATATAGTCTTTGCACAATACCAGAATAAAATGAGTCAATCAGTGACATTTTATGATACTATTTTAAGACTTTCTATGCCATAGAATGGATGCTACACTTTTTGTGTCGTCATCCCCCCTCCCCCTCCTTATGGCTTTAGAATCAGCATTCCCTTTATAAACAAAAACTGACACTGCATTTAGATATTTCCTATCATGTATAGGGACAGCCTTTTTGATTATTTGTCTGATAATACCATCTTTCTCTTAACACACTGTTACTATCAACTTTTCACTTTGCCATAAACAGCATAAAATGTGCATAACAATACATTCATTTGTGTTGGGTTTAATTATTATTAAGCAAAGGATTGTTGACTGATCTCACTCTCCTCCCCTTTTAAGAATGAACAGCTACAGAAAAGGCAATCTTTTCCCAGCAATCAGTTTTATTATTCTCAAACATATTAACAAGGTGAAGGACTCAGTGGAATAAGCTGTGACACTGATTATGGAACAAGAAGTCTTGAAAGATTCCTGAGAGCCATGGCCAAATATAAAAATGTGTATGAAGCAAAAATGAGGAAAAACCAAAAAATATTTTAAGGATGAGGAAGGAAAATACCAATGTGGCACATAAAATAAAAAGCTCTTGTGCTCTCTCAAGTAAGCCTAAATCTGAATGTGATGTCAATACAATCATGACAACAAACCAGTATCCACGTCATCTACAGTTTGGTGATCTTTTTCCATTCTTTTTGTAATAGTATGCTCTCAGGTAGATTTCACATAGGAATCCCTGTTTCAGAGGAAACTGTGGGGAGTATCTCTGGGGGAGCACATACTATATTCTTAAACCACAGTGGAAAAATGTGGCACTGATAAGCCTTTGGACACAGCAAAGGGATGATTAATAGCTTGAAGAAGATGACACTTCTTTTGGCTTAAGAAAATTCTTCATTCATCATAAAAAAAAGTGGCTTTTTTCTGCCTGAAAATGGGTGTCTCTTATCACTGTGAATTTGTGGATGAGCAGCATGGTGATAAGGAATCATCAGGCAGGCAGGTGGTCTTGGTGATTTGCAGTGCTATTTTAAAAGTTTACCCACAGATTGTCAGCGTTAGTAATGCTCCTTGGAAGAATAACTGTCTTAGAAAGCATGAGGATTATCAGAAACTGCAAATATTACATAATGTCATGGCTTAAACCCAGTTTCTATTCCCCTCCCCCTTTCTTTCCTCCTCCCACCCCCCTTTCTTTCCTCCCCACCTCCCCCCCACTTTCTTCCTGCTCCTGGAGGAATGGGGAGAAGAATCGAAGGAATGTAATTCCCACGGGTTGAGATAAGAACAGCCCAGCAACTAAGGTATAACACAAATCACTATTGCTACCACCAATAATAATAATGATAAAGGAAATAACAAGGGAAGACAGTACAATACCACCCGCCAAAAACGAGCCCGACTGGGAAGTGTGTGTCCTTCCTGTTAACTTCCCATTACCTCCCCAGGCATGACGTGCTGTGGTGTGGAATACCTCTTTGGCTAACCTGGATCAGGTGTCCCCTCCCTGCTTCCTCCTGGCCTCTCCTCCTCCCTGGCAGAGCATGAGACTCAGAAAGTCCTTGGTCAGAATAAACATTACTTAGTGACAACTAAAACCATTGGTGTTATCAGTTATGTTCCCAGGCCGAAAGTCAAAACACAGAACTGCATCAGCTACTAAGAAGGAGAAAAAATTGACTGCTACTGCTGAACCCAGGACACATAAGATAATTAGAATCTTGTTATAAAGAAGCTCTTCATTGGACTTCTTTTCTTTTTTTTTTTTTTTATATGTGGGTCAGAGAATATGAAGATATGCAAAATCTGTGCCAACCCCTGGAGATGCAGCTGTGCATTGACCCTACTTATTATTAAGGCAAGCCACACAATAGAAAGTGATGATGAAGATGGGAGGGAATAGTATACGTCATACAGCAACTCTGTCATCCAGACTTCTTAGAAGACAATAAAGGTGTTGGGCTGCCTCAGCTGACTGAAGCTCCACCTCCTCAATAGCGTTCCATGCAGATTTATGTGGGCAGTCATGGACACTTTGGCAAAGGGAACTCTGGGGAACCCTCCTAAGACACTGGCCAAAAAGATGTCCCTTCTGAGTCAATGGGTCTCCTTACTTCCAGTCAGCACAGCAACAATAGTAACTAGGGAGCATCAGAACTGTGAGAATTTGTTGAGCATCTGTTTTTATCTCAGTCATCTTGTGTCACTTCTAACCATGTTGTAAAAGAAGGGATAAGCCACTGCAGTGAAGAATAAGCTCACAAAAGAAGCATTTAGAAAATAAAATGGAAAATTTAAAGCAATATTTACCATCACAAGTCCACTCATCTGTTTTTGATATCTGGTTGCTGAGCAACATATTTATTCCTAACAATCACTGAGCTTGACTAAACATGGTTTGTCTCTTTGCTGGAGGTGATATAAAGATTTCTCAGCCTGTAATCAAGAGACAGACAAACTTTGGAAAATACATAATGAACCAGCATGCTTCACCTGAATTCAAATTGTTTTCATACTTTCCAACAGTAATTTCTATAGACAAGTCCTAGAGGTTTGGTCAATCTTACTTCTTTGCTTCATGATTTGCAACTCAATTATGCTGTTATACAAGGTGATAATTATAGCACTTGAAAAGCACTTGGTATTTCCAAAGCTCCATTCAAAAGTTAATTACTAAAAAGTGATATAGCTTGAGCCCTCTGGCTGTATATCCTGGCAGGGTTACACTCAAGGGACAGTTCTGCAGGTTTAGAAGCCCTTATAGTCATCTGTGAACTGTGACACAGGTTTTCTGAATGAGTCTTGTGAGATAACTTAGGTGCAAATTTTGCTGATCCTAGTCACATTCAGTCTAAACAAATAGCTTACAATTACTTAATTAGGATTTTATTAGTCCAGCCAACTAACACTCTACTCTGTGAATAGCCTCATGGTGAACAGAATGAAAGCATAATAGATGAACTGAAAGAGGAAAACAATTATCTATCTTTGGATATTAATATATTTTTTACTTTGCATAAGTACTGAACAGAGTAAAAATATATTTTTCAAGACTTTTCAGCCTGAAAGCATTTCCTTAAAGCCTTCAAACATTCACAGAGCTTGTTCCATAATCATTAAATGTGGAAAACTCTTTGCATGGCTATTATAACAAAAACAGAAGACACATGACAATTAGGGTACACATAGAAAAGATTTAATCTTAGTGCATAGTCTGGACTCTTGGTTAATGTTTGTAAGCTGTATACAGTAGAGTAAGAGTTTTATCAGTTACCTGTAAGTCAAACCAATGAATAATATTCCTTTGCCCTCACTACTAGAAAGTGCAGTGTTTGTACATATTCTCATAAACACTTTGATGCATAAGCTATCAGAAAAACTCTTTTTCCATACATTAAGTAAGTGCCTTAGAGTATTTCTAATTTTGACAGAGGAATGTTCGCAAAATTGTGGGACCCCTTGTACTCATATTGAAGATTGGCAAAGGCCTCTTTCTAAGAGAAACAGTACATAGTCAGTTATTCCTATGAAAACAGCAAAGCCATCTTGTAGGCAGGATATAAAGGTAAAAATTCTAACAGCACTGGCCAGTCTATCATGCCTGATAGTATTTTTAAGAAATTAAAATTTGGGGGGGAAGGGGAAAATAATTTTGAGAATTGTAAAGACACACTTGATCAGCCTGACATTTTCTTATTTATGCTAAGATACTTTCCAAAGCAAGACCTTTTGTTGAATCTTCAGCTTTCCTTCTGGTGATATCATTTTAACTGTCATACCTTTCTTTCTTTATGATTATTATTCTACTGTTTGTTTTGAAAGAATAACTCAGAACTGGATGATTCTGCACGCCTGGATGAAGTCAGAAGATGGCTTTATCAAGATTATTAAGATGTACAGGGATATCAAGATGTACAGGGATAATATAGGTTTCAGACCTTGCACACTAGAACTCTGAATATACCTTCACACTTATAGAAAATGGTGTGAAGAAAAGACCAGAAAAGAGAAATACTGAAAAACTTGGCTCCTACAAATACTGGGAAGAGACTATCTTTGGAGAAAAGCAGACTGATTTTGCAAGAAAGCTCTTCCTTGTGATGTGTCCATCTTACCGTCTAGTTTGGTGGTTGGTGTCATCAGCAAACTGACTGATGCTGATTTCAATCCCATCACCTAAATCATTTATGAATATGTTGAACATTGATCACCATGACCTGTTAGCCAGCAGCCTATCCACTTTACAGACCACCTGTATCTTGCCAGTTTGTCTAGGAGTTTTGTACTTCTAGGGGAAGTTTTATAGTTTTATAAATCTCAACTTTCTTGCATATTGGATATTAGGCAGTATATAGTGCTAAAGCTAATGGCTGCACTCCTAGCTAAAGCAAACGTGAAAAACTAACTGCTATTTGAAGCCATCATTGAGATTCAGTCCTACAGTTTTTCAAGTCGTACTTTTTTTTTTAACTCCCTGGAGAATTTTTTTTCAAATGCAGAAAAGACACACAGATATCTTAGTTTGCCATATGCTTTAATGTTCACTAAAATGAATTTGAGACAAAAACTAGCTAGAAAACACAATTTCTAGTGTGTCTGCAGAGTAATAGCCCTGCTTGTAATGAACAAAATCTAATTTTTCCAATTAGTTTACACTCTGTTGCTCAGTATGACACATATGGTAAACTGATGTAGCCTTAAATAAATGCCAGTAGTAATAATAAAGGGGAAAGATCCATAGGAGAAGAGATACATTATAGCATGTTTCTGCCTTACTGTTAATTTCAGATACTGATTCACAGCATTAGGCACTAGCGTAAGTAAATCATGTGACTAGCCAGTTAGAAAAGGTAGATTTGGGCATAATGGCAACTGAATATTAGAGATGAAGTGCAAACCAAGTGCACATCCAGAGCCAAAGTGAATATAAACTCTTAGCAAAGTTTCTTAAGCAATAATGTTATTGTTAACAAATGCCTCAGAAAGAGTTGTGCTTGTATGGATCTCTTCAGTTCCTGGGTGGAAGAAGCATGATCAGTTTGGGATCTTCATTTCTTCCATACTGCACCACAGTTTAGACAAACATATACTACGCAGAGGTAGGTACTATTGTGTGATGCCATTAGCACAACTGGGATTTTAGTCACATATGTATCCCTACACAGCTTATTATTTTCTTATTCTTAGATGCTCAATAAACTATATGCTAGACCACTTCAGAAATACAAGGCTATATTTGATGATACAGTACTTAAAGTACAACATTTTCCCATGAGAAATTTGTTTATAAAGATGCTTTGATGGCACAGCTCTGTGTCAAACACTTGGACTGTGGTTTCCAGCTTTACACTTCAGAAAAAATTGTTGGAACCTTGTTTTGAGATCACTTGTAAGCTTAAGGTGTGCATTACTTAGAATATGACCTTGGAGTGGTTTTCCCTACACAAGAAGTTAGACATATGAGAAGTATAATTAATAATGATCCAGAAAACTTGGAGGTAGTTCAAAGCAATTAATTTAAAAATCCGTTGTCTGATAATTTAGTCATAAAAATTTTCAAAACAAAAATTCTTTAGAGAAATTCACATATAGAAAATTCATTGCTCTGGTCTTCTGTGAGTATAAATAGGTAATATCATGCAGGGTTTATATTTGATTTCTAAATCCCATTGCAAGTTCTACATCTATAGATGTCCAATGAGATTACTAAATGTAGATGAAAAGCACAATGATGTTTGTGGGAAGTCTTGGACATACGAGATGTTCTCTAGGCTTACAGCAAATTCTTAAATCCACCTCCCCCAATCCAATCATGATATGATAGCTGTAAAATACGGCTTAACTTCTCCCAAATATTATTTTGTTCTCAGACTAAGCAGTCAAAACATAAAGAAATACATAGCCACAATACACCAAATGAAAAACATATGGGAGCCTCAGCATATTAAGCACACCTAACATTAACTTCCAACTTTTTTTTCTGTCAACCTGTACTTTAAATACAAGATCCCTTGTATTCAGATTCAATTCTGCAACAGGAAATAATTACATAATGATAAGTTCTAACAAACACCGATACTTTTGGATAACCACAAGTACATATGGGTTACTTTTGAACTACATATTAAGTCCAATAAACATCTTAATTTAAGCATTTTGTTCAGATTTACTGACCTTGTTACAAATTTTAATGCATTGCAAAATTGCAGCAAAACATAATTGCATGTGGAAGTCGTCCTGAGGGAAATCTGGGAGGTTTTTCTAGGGTAAGGAATCTGAAAATTTTTACTACAAGGAATGACTATATCTCTTTTTTTTTTTTTCTTTTCTTTCAAGCAAGCCAGGCTGTTACATAGCAAAGTGGTTTCGCAGTGAAATAGCTAGTGTAATTTAAACTATTGTTCTGCTTTTGTGGGAATATACTATTGAGTGAAAATGCAGCTGTTGAAACTGCTGCAGAACAACTATTTCAATCTAACTCCAGACCTTGAAAAACAATTCTACTGAAGTTTCTGCTTGTCAATCAATACTGCTCACTTAGATAGAAGAAAAAAAAATAATAAAATTTTTTTTTTTCTGGAGTCAGTTCTAACAAAGGGAAAAAGGCGATATATCTCCTGCCAGTTGTAGAGTTTATATTTTCACCTTCAATTAAACCTCAGAGTGATATAAGTCCATGGCAAACAGTCAGTTAATAAAGTGAAGAACCTGGTTTTTGCATAAGCATAAAAAGAATTAAGCAATGAAAAATGCATTGGAAAGGAATTTGAAAGTTTTCATTAATAATTTTACAGCAGTTTTCATAACGATTTCCAATTAGTATTACATCAGTGTAGTCAAGAAACTCAGAGGTCTAGAAAATTATCTAATATTCTGCTTTGTGATTTTGTAACTCTTAATGAAAGATATGAAAGGTATGTTCTGAATGTCTCCTGAAAAGGAACTAAATTGGCAATTGGTTTTCAATAGTTCCTTAAAGCCAAGCTATAAAGTCAATGCTATGACTTCTTGTTTGCATGAAAAGGGAAAGGAAAGGGAAAGAAAAATAAAATAAAAAAGAAAAGGGAAAGAGAAAGGGAAAAGAAAAGAGAAAAGGAAAGGAAAAGAGAAAGAAAAAGGGAAAGAAAAAGATAGGGAAAAGGAAAAAAGGGAAAGGGAAAGGGAAAGGGATAGGGATAGGGACAGGGACAGGGACAGGGATAGGGATAGGGAAAGAGAAAGAGAAAGGAAAAGGGAAAGGAAAACAGAAAAGGGAAAGTGAAAGGAAGAGAAGGAAAAGGAAGGGAAGGATTAAAATTATCATCAGTAAGATAAGCAAACTGTTACAAGGAGAAATATTATCTGATGTTGTCAGAATTACAGAAAAATATGATCAAATTTAGACACATAAAGAAAAAAATCAGATAATTTGAAAAAAAAAATTCCCTGCATGTTGCCATATATGTGATGATAGCTCAACCTCTTTCTCAGTCCAACAGATGGTGTTAGTGCAGTTACCTCTTATTCCACTGAGATACTATTATGAGGAGCTGAGACTTCATGTCAGTGTTAGAGAATATTTCTCTGTACATGTTTAATTGCTATGTTTTGTTCAAAAGGTCAGTTTTCCTCTTTTTATGCTGCTCTTGGAACGCATTAAAGAGTAACCAGTGTTAACATATGATGGGAGCATGATAATTTTTATCTCACTGCCAGAAATCAAAATCAAATTGATTTTGGAAGCTATGTTTGACATATGTCTATGTACTTTGATCATTAAAATAAGCAACATGGCAGTCAAAAGTAGAATTCTTCCAGACAAGGGCAATTACTTTTAAGTGATAACTATTAGCATTATTTCATTGTATGAATTGTCAGGCATAAGCCACTCCCCAAAACAGAGGAGAAATTTCCCTCTCCTGTCTCAGACACTTGTTAGTGTCTGAGAACTGTCTGAGTATAGAAAGAATCTCCATCTTAAGGAAAATTCCTTCACCCTGAGTATTGAGTAGAAAGGGCCCAGCTATGACTATGCAAGTAATTTTTAAATGGGATCCCATTTATCAGATGGGATAAATCCTACCCAATAATTTACCACTTCCCCCAGTGAAACTTCTTCCAAATTAAACATTAAATATGCTGTATAGTATCCCAAACTCATTTGTATTTCCAGGTTTTACGCTTGATTAAATTAATGACATTGTTATTTATTGCAAGCCAACTCTAAGTCATTATGCTTTGCATCTGGGGACAAATTCTAAAAATCCCATAATTCCTGTCTTCCATACCAGGATCCATCTGTTTCTGGATAGCCACAGTCTTTCTAAATCTCCTAAGCCACCATCTGAGATAAGGTTACCATATGTCTAGATTTTCCATGACACTTTGTTTTTTCCAGCTGGAAGTTTTTCCATGCAGGATTTTGAACACTTCTATTATTTGCCCAAGAATATTGGGCATATAGATGCTCAGTAACAGCTAGCTATTTCATTCTGAAAAATCATAGTTTGAAATATGGCAGCCCTAATTAGGGGTAAACCATCTGTCATTGCTGTAGTGCTTGAATTTGAGCATAGCTAAATATATTTATCTGGACAGCTGCAACTTTGCAATTGCTGCACTAATCAGTAGGTTTTGGCTGCAATTCTTGCAGCAGCAGCAGTTACATTTACATTTTCTTTCCCAGATGCAGCTGTACCAACAAGAGAATGAAAAGAGAGGAACAGTGAGGAAGCAGCATCCGGAGGTGATGATTCAGAAAGTACTTTCTTTAGGATCTATTCATGTTTTAGTGTGTGAGGCTCAGGAAAAAAGGACTGATCTATGGCTACAGACTTCAAGATGACAATGGGAATAGCAAACTGCACAGCTATACAAGGCTCCTCTGACTTAAAAAGCCAGCTCACTGCTGTGAGAATTCATTGTCCATTCACTGGAATGTGACCATTGCCATACTGAGCCTCCTAACTGTAGCATGACATTGACACTTGCTGCCCAATTTGGCAGACACAGATCAGCTGTTGATGTTGTTATAGTGGAAATGAATAAACCTATTAAAAATGTTCTGTTGATGCAAACTGTAAAACCCTAAAACTCAGAAATCTATGGGTTTCTTGGCACATGGGAATGGAGTTATCTAATTGCGCTGGCAAAACTGCAGGGACCCACATTACTATAATTTTTCAATGAAAGGCTTGAATCTATAGCTGGAAACTCCTGTTGAAAGAAAACTTTTGGTAATATATACTGGGAGACTAAATGACAATGGCATTTCTTAGGAGTACTGATTTGTTTTCCTTTTTCAGAAAGACTACTTTGCTAGCACTGAGAACAACAAAGATACTGATGATTAAAATTCTACTTTTACTCAGAAAAGTTTGCTAATCTGCCTTCCCTATAGTTTATGAAGTGTGCTAGTGGATTACAGGATAGAACAATTGCCTAAATATTTGTAAGCTGCTTAGTCTGAGCAAGGACTTTGTGAGCCTCATGCTCTGCCAGGGAGGAGGGGAGGCCAGGAGGAAGCAGGGACAGGACACCTGACTCAAACTGACCAAAGAGGTGTTCCATACCACAGCACGTCATGCCCAGGATGTAACTGAGAGTTACCTGGAAGGGCTAGTGCTCTGGGGGGCTTTGAGTTGGTATTCGGTCGGTGTTCTGTTGGGTCAGATGTCGTGAGTTATCTGTCAGTGGCTGGTGAGATGCTGTATTCTCTTCCCTTGTTATTTCCTTTATCATTATTATTATTGGTGGTAGAAGTAGTGATTTGTGTTATACTCTAGAATCGTAGAATCATAGAATTAGTTACTAAAGTCTTCTTATCTCAACCTGTGGGAGTTGCATTCTTTTGATTCTCCTCCCATCCCTCTGGGAGCAGGGGGAGGGCAAGAAAGGGGGGGTTGAGTGAGTGAACGAGATGCGTGGCTGGGTTTAAACCACAACACTCAGTTATCATTTTTCCTAGTTAGAACAGGTCAGATTATGTCTCTTATCTCCCAAAATCCAACCAAATATGAACCTGCACATCTACTTCTGTTCCATATAACACAAAATTGAATGCTATTTGCTGTGCTTTTTTCTTTTTTTTAATGCCAAAATATTTAATCTTTCTAGAGGTTATAGGTCATATGATATATGATCTATGATCTGATGACAAAATGAACATAAGCCAGCTGCAGTGTACACTCACAGCACAGAAAATCAACTATATCCTGGGCTGCATCAAAAGAAGCGTGACCAGCAGGTCAAAGGAGAGGGACCTCTCGTGAGACCTCACCTGGAGTATTGTGTGCAGTTCTGGTGTCCTCAACATAAAAATGACATGGAGCTGTTGGAACAAGTCCAGAGGAAGGCCACGAGGATGATCAGGGGACTGGAGCACCTCCTGTATGAAGACAGGCTGAGAAAGTGGGGGCTGTTCAGCCTGGAGAAGAGAAGGCTGCGTGGAGACCTCATAGCAGCCTTCCAGTATAAGGAAGTTGGGGAGGGACTCTTCATTAGGGACTGTAGTGATAGCACAAGGGGTAACGGGTTAAAACTTAAACAAGGGAAGTTTAGATTGGCTATAAGGAAGAAATTCTTTCCTGTTAGGGTGGTGAGGCACTGGAATGGGTTGCCCAGGGAAGCTGTGGATGCTCCATCCCTGATGGTGTTCAAGGCCAGGTTGGACAGAGCCTTGGGTGACATGGTTTAGTATGAGGTATCCTTGCTGATGTCAGGGGGGTTGGAACTAGATGATCTTAAGATCCTTTCCAACCCTAACTATTTTACGATTCTATGATTCTATATAATACATTTTTAAGTCTTTACAACGTGGGGTTTTTTATATATTCAATAAAAATACCTGACAATTATCAATCGTTAAGTTCTCAAAGGCTCCTTTAGCTTTACATCACTGTAACGATGCTCTCATAAAACACTGCTTGTTTACTATTACTTTTTTATATACATTGTAGCTGCCATGCCATTCCATTTACCTCCTATCTGTGCCATCTGAAAAAGGGAGAACTTACCTTCTTTGTATTGTATGTAAAACAATTGGCAGTGATATTTTGTATCATAACCAAAGGAGAATTTTTACATCATAACTTGATTGCTGTCTAATTTCATAAGGCAAATGTATTTAGCAATACATACCACAAGACCTATATATGCTATTATTGTAATATTGTTCTAAATTTCAGATTGTCCATCTGGACAATCACATAACATTTGTAAAGCCTTAATAAATCTCTACTAAACAATAAAATATTTTTAGCACCCATATATGATGCACAGGGTCAATATATCTGGTTGCTATGATATATAGTTATAATCTGAAGAAACAAAAATTTTTTGGCAAAACAGTTCCATTGTGTCCTTCTTAACATGATGAAAAAAAAGGTAATTAGCAATAACAGTCGAATCCCACTAGATTTAGAACTTTATTTAGCTTATATTAGCAGCTGAAATTTTGAATGTTTATCTGAATTTAGTCAATCTGCTCATATATAATGAGTAATTATGATAAACCCACTCAGACAGCTTGGGCAGACTCTTAAACATGCACAGAATCTTCCTAAGAATAGTGGGGCTCCTCTGAGGATCAAAGGTCTGACCACATGCATTTTACTGCAGGAAGTGTCTCCTCATGAATTATGCAGGTATTTCTCTAACCAGAAATCCTTGAAAACAAGTTCTTTTGTGGCATTTTACTCCTTGTCATTCTAATCTCAGAACTGGAACAAAAGTAAAATGTAGACATACAAATGAATAATGGGAGGCAGCAGACATAGTCAAAACTTGCATACATGCAAGAACTAAGATGTTTCAGTGTGAATTGAAAGTGTGAAGAATTCCTTGACTCATGACCAGAAAAAAAATGGGTTTCAGAGGCCTATGTGAAAAAATGACACTGAAAGAGTATTTTATATTTGCCACTATAACATAAGAGATAGGGGATCTACATATAAAAGCACAATAAACTACTGACTGAAAATTCCAAAATATCCCTGCCATCCCTTAATCATAATTTATTGTCATAAAAGAAAACAAGTTCCATATCTCTGCATGATAAGAGTGGTGACAAATATAAACACCTATGTTTGTGTAGGAATTCAAAATTAATCAAATTTTGATGCCTGCAGGGGACAGAGAATCTATAATCCAGTGCAAACAATGTCAAAGAAATAGGGACAGACATGCATCAAATTTCTGATAAAAAAAAATAAAATTGCCCCAGGGAAATTCAGATTTTTTTTTTTATGATGGTTTTACATCTTTACACAATGTAAACACCCACTCTTCATTGGGTATGTATGTGATCTGTGGCAGTAAAATAACTATCTTCCCATCCCTGGTCATTATCTGGTATGGAGATTAAAAAAGAACAGCAAAACAAACATCTGCAAGAAGACTCATTTAAAAGATTAATATAAAATTACTTTATCTTGTCTTGCAACTAGCAACTATTTGGAAACTCATTAAATTTACAACAGTCACTTCATATGGAAATTACTTCTCTCCCCTGAAGAGACTGTTAACTGTAGTCACATATTTCATGGTCTGCGATTATATGAACTTGCCCTGTTTCAGGAAAGAGACTGAAATCTGTGCAACACTTATGCAATGACAAGGCCTAAGTATGGTGTTCATAATGCTTTACTTGCCTTTTCTTTACATCTTCCTACAGAGAGGCTGACAATGCATGTATTGCCTTGCTAATTGAGCAGTAGATTAAGTGGACTGGTGTATTTGTTGACTGGATTTCAGCAAATAAGTGGAAGAAGTAATTGCCATCATAAGCACAGCAACAAATCCGCTTTACATTTTAATTTAATGTGTTTGCATGGGATCTTAATCCTTAAAACAGTTACACCCTACTGTAGCTAGCTATAAATGTGAGGCATAAAGTATCCTTCTAATAGCGTGTCATCAGCATTTGCATTTTCAGCCTGGAAAAAATCATTTTTGAAAGGTTGATGCATTTGAAAATATTATGGTCAATATTTTGCAAGTTGATCAAATACTGTATTTTCTAGGAAGAAAACTGCAATGCCATTGCTCTTTATGAAAGTGTTTAGACAAGAAAGCCAGATAATTTTAAATAATTGCTGCAATGAAGGGTAGTCATATATTTAGTAAATAAAACTATCCTCATGTAAGCAGTTTTAGGAGCCAATATAGTCTAATGTTTCTGTGTAGTTTTTGCCTATCAAACCTGTTAGAATAAAACCAAACAAATTCTTGAACATATTTCTTCAGAGTATCACTAGCTTACATCACATAATGCTTTCACTGGTGAACAGAATTCTTAACCTAGTGTTTAAAAAGGTGTACTAATGTTTTGAGAAATTCACCTATATTTTGAAACAATACACTGTCCATGTGTCAGGACCTGGAAGGCACTGAGAGGGCTGCATGTTCCCAAGCAGGGCACTCCCATTTATGGCCAAGGATCCCAGCATTGCACCCAGCCCATGGCCTCCTGAGCACAGTGGGTATCCCCAGATGAACCCCTGGCCTACCTTGGGGCAACCCCACTCCTGTTTCTCCCTGACATCATGTTGCCCAGCTTCCCACTGTAACTGCTTTTGGTTGCAAAAATTACTTAGATCTTCTTGCACTACAAAAAGTTAAGCTCTGTCAAATTACCATCTGGCAAGAATGTATGTTCTTCCACAGGATAAATCCCACCTCTAAACACCAAGCTACTATGTTTGTTTTCATGTGAGTTAACTCATCATATAATAGTCCCCAGCTGCGCTGACAACTGCTCTAAGCAGCACAGATGAAATCAGGAATAATACTGGTTTGAAGTATAGAATTTGTAGATATAGATCTAGAAAAAGAAGTGCAAACTCACTTCACATAATCAACAGAAGGTTTAACAGCAAAGCTTAAGAAGAACTGTACATAAAGGAGGTGTGCAAATCACTGCCAAGCAAACACACAGCTTGCTGAAACTGAGTAGACAAAGTATAAGTATTCACTGGCCTACAGAGCACCTTTCCAATAAGGACTTACACTCTTTAGGATTGGACAACCCAGTGCCTGGAAAGCCTTATAATACTCAGAGCTCTGTCTCTTGAGGAACTCCCAGAGATGCTTCTACTATGGAACTCAAATAGGGATGTAAGAGTCCAAAAGAAAAATGCCAGTCTGGACTCATACAAAATATTATGCGATTTCCTCATATCAGGTAGAACTGCCACTGCAAAATTGCAAATTATGACCTATAAGAACAAGGACTATCACACTTGATCTTCATGAAGACCCTGGTCAAGTCCTCCCAAAAAGTGGAATTTATAAGATGTCATAGAATCTTAGAATCATAGAATGGTTAGGGTCAGAAAGGACCTTAAGATCATCTAGTTCCAACACCCCTGACTCACACTGCAGGGACAACTTACACTAAACCATATCACCCAAGGCTCTGGCCAGCCTGGCCTTGAATAGCACCAGGGATGGAGCATTCACAATTTCCTTAGGCAACCCATTCCAGTGCCTCACCACCTCCCCAGTAAAGAACTTCTGCCTTATATCTATCATGATCTTCCTCTGGTTTAGTTTAAACCCATTACCCCTTGTCCTATCACTACAGTCCCTGATTAAAAGTCCCTGCCCAGCATACTTGTAGGCCCCCTTCAGATACTGGAAGGCTGCTATGAGGTCTCCACGCAGCCTTCTCTTCTCCAGGCTGAATAGCCCTAGCTTTCTCAGCATGTCTTCATAAAGGAGGTGCTCGAGACTCCAGTCATCCTTGTGGCCTCCTCTGGAGTTGCTCCAACAGCTCCATGTGCTTCTAAATGTTGAGGACACCAGAACTGCATGCAATTCTTCGAGCCTCATGAGAGCAGAGTACAGGGGCAAGATCTGAAAGTATACATTGCCTGCTCATATTAACCCTCCAATATTAACAGTTTTAATCTTTTCCATTAATACCTTCTGTAGGGAGATGTTATCATTGCTTGGCTTTTTCTTTGCAGATGGCTGCCTTTCCTTGACATGATGGTTGCAGTTGTTGTTTTTGGCTCAGTTTTCTAGCTCCCACATTACTATATGGAAATTGTGTTCAAAAGTGTGACCCTAACTGTTCTGATAGCTTTTAGTTGCTGAGGAAGAGAGTTTTGTTGTTGTTGCTGCTTTTAAGATCTACTTAAATGTAATTACAAAAGTGGCATAATTTGTAGACCGTGATTCCCATGCTTCATGAAAAAACAGCAGGTTACTCACACGATAGGCAATTTAGGCCTCTGTTTCATTCCTCCTACCTAAAATGAAGAGGGCCAACAGAATCATCAAGATACATGTTAGTGGCAGTACATCATTGTATGCGGTCACTGTACCATGTGCAAAATGTTGGTAAAACATTTTACATGTGGTTTAAGAAAACAGGGGATCAAGAACATACTTATACAAGATGCCAAATATCTGAATGAGATGCGCTGCTGATGTAAATGAGTATAATTGGCCTCAATTAGACATTCAGGTAAGATCAGAATGAATCTTTCTCTTCCAAGTAGAATTCATGAAATCATAATGCTACATCACAGATTGAGCTCTAAAATGTATTATTTATATCTTTTAAGCTTGTGTGGTTGAGTATCTGATTTTAAACTAGCCTGTCTATAACCTACCTATAACCAATGAGCAGATAGATAGTCAGATAAATCTGCTGTTATTTATAAATGACCTACAAAGAAAATCTATCCTACATTTGTGTTATTACAATGGTTTGGTGGTACTGCACTAATACGTGTATTGTCTCAAGAGCTAGGATGAAACACTTTCTTACCTATTTTAGCTCTTTTGTAAACTAACCTAAGATTTTACTTTTTTCTCCTTAAGGGGTGTTCCATACAGTGGAAGGACCACATAGTGTCCATGGATTAAAATATGTATATTTCAACAGTACAGTGCTTCTACCTGGCAAAGTCTTTCAGGGCTTACTTGATGCTAACATATTGCATCAGAAATGTAGCCTATCTGGTAAGTAATAGCAAAAGATAGAAACATTTATCATTTGATATAGTAGTTAATATCTACATATACCTAAATAAGCAGCTGCTGTAAGAGGCTATTATAGATTGAAAAAATACTGACAAGAGGATAGAAACTGACATACAAATAAAACCAAACAGTAAGATAAGTGAACAGTGGGGAAAAGTACGTGTCTGCATAGACAGGTTGATATGAATGTGCATGAACATACTTTCATACGTATAACAAATATTGCTTTGAGTAGGAAAATTCAGAATACAGTAGAGGTCTACTCATTTATATATCCTGCAGCTTTTTACTTACACAAGCTGTCAATATTTATATAGAGTGGAATCAGTGGTCAGAAAAAGACTGAAGATACAAACTTACCTTGCCAGTTTTCAACTGCTAAAGATCTTGCACAGAGAAATCTCATTTCTTGGATGAACACTTAAAGCAGATAGAACCATTGCTCAATGTGCAATCAAAACAGACCCTTGTAGACTTAATTATGAGCAACAGCCCCAGCCAGAACTTCAGTGCTGGCTCCCTTCACTCCTTCATCTGTGCCCCCTAAGGGATTACAATTCTAATGTCACTATCACTGAGGAAATTACATGATTAAACTATCTTTTGCAGGAAAATCAATTACTCCTCAAATTTTAAAATTTATTTTGATATCCCAAATCCATCCTTGGGACTTCATATTGAAATGACACATCTACAATATTATAAATATTATTTTCATGTTTCATTACCTTAGAAAACTTGCTTTTACTTTTTTATTCCTGCCCCTCCATAATATCCCCAAAATAAACACCTGTGCACTGTTACTTTACGGTTTACTTTAATGTTTCTGATAGGGCTGACATTATACTTACATTATCAATCTGTCTATATGCAGATAAGAATTATTTCTGTTTCAGAAATGTCATATATACCTGTGTACTCTACCTCTTATTTTATGATTATTCTTCCAGTCACTCTTCCATTTGTGTGCACACATATACGTGTGTGCATTTAGTTACATATAGGTGTGTGTGTATACATATGTGTACATATATATGTATAAGAAAATTTCTTGCCTAGTGAGATTTTCTTATGTAGTTCCAATTTATCCAGTCTAATGAGACAACTTCTAGCAGCAGTCATGTTGACAGTAAAAGTAATAGCTTTACAAAAGCAGCAACGTGTTGCTATACATTGCTATATTGAAAATGGATGCTCTGGTTTGGAGCACATCTTTTTATTGAGCAACTACACTCTGTGATGGAAGATACGTGTGAGAGAAGGACATTCCTAATCATCAAATGTTCTGATAAAGAGGACCAATTAATCTTTGTCTATTACAAATGAAGAGAGGAATTAACTCCTATAAACTAGTGTGAAGACAGAGTTCAAATAAAACTTGACAGTATTAAAGTTCTTTGCAAATCTTCTTTCATGCACCTACAAATTACTTCACATTCATGTCAGCCTATGACTTAAAACTATTTTTGAGATCTGATATGTAAGTAATTCTGAGAGAAGCTGAATATATAAATCATCCTGACAGTGACTATTACCTAAACCTCACTGACTAGTTGCATTTAGATTAGTTCATCTTTTCATATGATTATCTGTAGGGAATTTACCTTAACACAACCAGTGCACAAGTCCATGGGACCAAATGAAATCCATCCACGGGTCCTGAAGGAGCTGGTGAATGAAGTAGCTAAGCCACTGGCCATCATATTTGAGAGACCATGGTAGTCAGGTGAGGTTCCCGAAGACTGGAAAGAGAGAAATATAACCCCCATTTTCAAGAAGGGGAAAATGGATGACCCAGGGAACTACAGACCAGTCAGTCTCACCTCTATGACTGGCAAAACCTTGGAGCAGACTCTCCTGGAAGGCATGCTAAGGCACATGAAAAACAACGAGGTGCTTGGTGACAGTCAGCATGGCTTCACTAAGGGGAAATCCTGCCTGACCAATTTGGTGGCCTTCTATGATGGGGCTATGGAATTGATGGACAGCGGCAGAGCAGTTGACATCATCTTCCTGAACTTGTGCAAAGTGTTCAACCCTGTCCCACACGACATCCTTGTCTCCAAATTGGAGAGACATCAATTTGGTAGGTGGATTTGGTGGATAAAGAACTGGTTGGATGGCCGCATGCAAAGAGTTGTGGTCAATGGTTCAGTGTCCGACTGGAGGCCAGTGACAAGTGGTGTCCCTCAGGGATCGGTGTTGGGACAGGTCTTGTTCAACATCTTTGTTGCTGACATGGACAGGGGGACTGAGTGTGCCCTCAGCAAGTTTGCTGATGACACCAAGCTGTGTGGTT
>NDXB01004959.1:0-23140 GCA_002631895.1 Agapornis roseicollis
CTATAGGGATGCTGGGGAAGGACTCTTCATTAGGGACTGTAGTGACAGGACAAGGGGTAACGGCTTCAAACTTGAACAGGGGAGGTTTAGACTGGATATAAGGAAGAAATTCTTTCCTGTTCGGGTGGTGAGGCACTGGAATGGGTTGCCCAGGGAAGTTGTGAGTGCTCCATCCCTCCAGTGTTCAAGGCCAGGTTGGATGAACCCTTGGGTGGCAAGATTTAGTGTGTGCTGTCCCTGCTTATGGCAAGGGGGTTGGAACTAGGTGATCTTAAGATCCTTTCCAACCCTAACTATTTTATGATTCTATGATTCTATGTGGTAAAACTAACCAATTGCTAGCAAACAAGAATCACATCTAGTAACATGTGTCTCTTACAGAAAAATTCACCTCCCCACAGCAAGTTGCTGTATCCTCACCAGTGATGCTGAATCTGAAGTACTAAGAAACCAAAAGAGAAAGTTTAAACTGCTCATCGACCTTTCAGACCTCACCTGTGCAAGTATATCATTCATTGCTTCACTAGAATCATCATCATTTCGTCCCAAAATTCTTAGTAACCGCAGGATTCGTACCTGTTTTGACAAAATAAAGCAAAATAAAGCTGACTGGATGGCAGTGTTTTACCTTGGGGCCATCAAGCACCCAGCACATTTGCTGAGGAGTAGGAAAGAAACAAAACAAGCTGCTGATTTTCATTCCTAAGCAAAATGCTTATCTTTAACAAGAACCCCACCAACATTAAGAGGCTTATGCTGTGCTCATTTTCTTCCCAGTAGCCAGAACTGTTAAGATTACCCCTGCTACCCACTAGGGCACACACTTGCATGACCAACACATGTTGCTGCTTCCCCCTTGTCACAACTTCGCATAATATGATAAGGCACTAAAACTGCTGTTCAAACTAAAGCAGGTGCCCTTCGCTAAGGTAAAAGAAGAGCATCTGCACAATCAGCCGTAACAAAAACACAAATCTTAAAATCAACACAGCTGCCCTGAGGTACTCACCTCATCACATCTGAGACTCAAAACACAGTGCCAAAATTAAATCAGCTTGTATCAGTTCTTACCTGCAAAAAGGGGTCGCTGATCCCAGACACATCATGCTCTGGTGAATATCCAGACATGATAAGGTTCTTCAGAATACGAACTAACTGGGGAACAAGCTGTGAAGAAGAGAGTTATCCTATTAGGGTGTAGTTCCTTCCCTCACCCCAGCTTTTAAGCACCGGTCCATGAACAAATCTTGTATTTGAAATCAAGTCAGTCTATGGATTTCTCCACGAAATTCAACCTGCACACCTAAAGCTGATGTTACATGAATATCTACAGCTCAGCTAGGGCACAATGTGAAACAGTTAAGTTGGGTCCTGAGCACCATGTTGCATCTTTAAAGAGCTAAATCTACCAGAGCTTGGCAGTTGAGACATGAGAGGGAACACCAACTTGAATTCCCCTCTGCATAAAAAGGGGATGTGCTGGTACTATAAAAATGGTATAATTCTAGGACTTTGCCTCAGGGGTTTTTTTGTACATTAGCTCCTGACTAATTCTTCGCATGCATCTCCATGGAAGCATCAGGCACAGCCAAGTGTCTTGATCTTTTTAAGTACTGTACTGCTATGATTACATTATTAACAACTTCAAGTTTGACACTTTATTCAACTTAGCTTCTCAAAAGAAAAGCTTTGTGATCTGCTTCCTAAGAGCTTCCAAACAGGACAGAGAATGGACTTCCCTCCATACTGTCAGATCATGCAAGTAGTTCCAGGGTCTGTTCTCTTCATCACAAACCTCTTGGCAAGAGCAGCAACACAAAAATGACCAAGCTCTTTGCCTCACTGTTGTTAGAAGGGTTCTGCATAGCAACAGAGAAACTGATGGCAACACTGCTACTATGCCAGATTTGGGAGCACAAAATCATATCAACTTATACTGTTCGTATTTTAAGGTTCCTTTCCAACTGTGCAGGCTAAAAAACACTTTCAAAAGCAGCTCAGATTACTCAGATGTTGATGTCTATGGTCTCCCAGTAGACATCTACCCATGGTAGTAGGTTATCTTTCAAGACTTGTACATAGCTTTGAAGAAACGCTACCTATTTCCGAATGTTTGGTTCAATTCCCTTCAACTTAGATGCATCTAGCATTTCTCCGTAGCATGTCACACATAGCAAGCAACTAATCAGTTTAGGGCAGAACACAGCAAATAAGCCAATGATTAAAGCAGAGAAGCTTACTAACTTAACAAATTTAATATTTAAAACCATCACAGCAGTTTTGAGTAACAAAACAATCTTAGGCATGAAGTAGAAGCTAATTTTCAACACATCTAATGGAAAATCTTAAGGCTCGAAGTCAGAAACTGGATTCATTTTCATTAAGCTGTAAGAGGAAAACCACTCCTGGTGGATGATATAGAGATGTAGATCTTTGTAAGCTTTATTCCTTACATATAAAGTTTCTTCCATCCCTCTCTGCTGGAGTCATTAAAATAATCTAGACACTGTCTGGAGATGATGTGACAAATTAGACAGAAGTGTTATGATGGTTGCATTAAATGGATTTTCCCTTCCTGAATCATGGCTAGCACCAGAACAGCATCATTCTCTCAACTCATGCATGACAATTAAAGTCTAGCAAAGTGTTCTCTACAAAACCCTTCTCAATGATTTAAGACTGCATAAACTTTCCCACCCTTGAGATGGGCTGCTTCTGCATTCATGTTTGCCTACAACTCAGGCATTGCACTCACTCTAATTGTTACCAGATTAGAGATTGCTTGTAGCAAAGTGTCACCTCTGACAACTCAAATCATGAAGGTGCTTCAGGTTCAGGACAGACAGTAGCAGAAGGTGCCAAAAGCACAGTGTGACTTAATGAGCACAACAGCTGCATGTGGACATACCAAATGGGCAATGTTTTCTGGGCTGAATTTCTGTACATTTGAGGTACAGTGCAATAAGAAAACCAGCAGAGCTCCCCCATCATCTCTTTTTATTCCTACCTTCACTGTTCAGGAAATACATACTTCTCTAGAAACAGACATTTCACAAAACAAACAAAAAGGAACCATGAATTTCTTATCATCTGCCTTAGAGAGGAAACCAAAAAGTGCAGCAACACCTTTTCTCAAGACAAACTGCGTGACCTGGAGGAGCATTCCTGGAACCCTGATTAACATTTTCTTAGCCTTCTAATATGCAAGAGTCATCAGGACTGAGGACAGAACAAAGGGAATCATCAGAGCTATGGATATTGATTGAGGGTCACCCCCACCCAATCTTCCATTGTCAAATTCAGCCATGAAACACATCAGCAACGCAGCTGTACTCAGTAGCTCCTTGCAGCACAGGAAACCCACGTCTCTCCTGCTCCCTTTTGGGAAGCACCCAAAGTTCAGGCAAAACACAAAGCCCTGGTTTTGATAAGAAAGAAAACCAGGCCTAGAGTTGGCTTAGGCAGAAAAAAATTCCAAAAGTATTCCTCAAATAAGAGTGAGCTTGAAGAAAGCAGAATCATGTCTGGAGAAGGCCACAACTGAGATTCAGGGCTGTCATGGGCATAGAGGTTTAGTGACAAGACAAGACCAGCACAAAAAGCATTACACAAGTAGAATCAATCTAAGCATGTGGCACCAATCACAGATGTGGCACTAAGAGGTACTGCTTCACAAGTGAAAAGCATCTACAGATTTAATGCAAGCATGCACTATCTAGAAGAATTAACTCTTACCTTTTCATTCTAACACACAGCAGGATTCCAAATAGACAAAAGGGACAAAACAGATGAAGCAGGCATTAGGGAGAAATCCATGTTATACCATTCACAGCATAAAAAACTACACAGGACAGCTAGAAAAGAATGTACCTCATACCTAAATTTTGTGTACTCAACTCTTTTCTCTTTTCCCATCACTATCATCTCAATTAAGCAATTAGTAGCAGGGATGGCTATCTTCAAGACAACCCTAGTCCCACTTCCATTCCTGCTTTGACGTATGCAATCAGAGCAAGGGAAGATGCATGCCAAAATGGTAAGATGCACCAAAGGATGCACTGTTTGAAATCCCTAATGGTACAGACAAGCCAAGGAAGAAGAGTACATAAGCACCTTTAATACTTCTCAGAGGAGCAAACAGCCAGTTCTGTTCTACCAGCTCTGCTCAATTTCTCCTTCTTCCAAGGAGTCAGAATTCTAATCAATGCAATTTTCAGATGTCCTTCTATTGGTAGTGTTTCATACATCAATAATACTGCACAGTAAACTATAACAAACAGCATGAGGGAGCTCAGGGGTGGGGAGGAGAAGCAAACATCCCTAACCAGAGGAAGTAACACTGACTCTCAAGTCCTTAAGTTAAAATGATAAATAATGCAACAAAACATGCACTAGAGGTGAGTTATCTATACAGCTAGAAGTTCCAGTGGCATTTTTGACCCAAGTTTATAAAAATATGTGGCTGTGGTTAAGGTACTGAGGTGTCAGTACAAGCCTCAGTTTTCCATCTTTGCCTCTCTACGTTTCATACATTTGTGATGCCAACGTCACTATGCATTTAGCTATAAAGAGTGGAAAAAAACCCCAAGGGAATAAAGAGGACATTTTATACCCAACTTTTGGATGAGTTTCATACTGCACAATCTTAAGACCAATGTTCTGTAACTTACCCAACTTATTGAAGGGGATTAGGGCTAGATACTTAAAAAAATCATTACATTTGAGAATTTTGTAAGTTTTGATAACAAGCAGACTTCTCATCACAAATATTTCATTAAAGGAGAACACAAAAAACCAACAAACTAAGCCAAACCCCCCCAAATCCTCAACCATTCACAAACAAATCCATTAATATTAACTCTGTAGTATTATCTGTTCACACTTACCTTTCTAAAGTGTGCAAGCATGTCTGGGCTTCTCTCACACATCTCTGTGAGGAGGACAACTGATGTGTGAAGAACACCTAAAGGTAAAGGGGAAAAAAAGAAAAAAGTATCTCCATTTAACATAATTTCATTGGCTCCAGACATATTACAAAGATCATAAGGAAACAACAGGAAATCATGGGGAAAAAAAAAAAATATCATTCTTGAATTCAACGTATCTACCCCAGTATATTTGTGCTTGCTTCTGTGGCCAAGGGAAAGCGGAGAGCAATGTGTTCACGTCTTAGAGCTGCCATTTAAAGTCAAAGGAGAAGAAGAGTGGAACTTTGTCTGCAGAAACTTGCATAAATATACAGTTAGATGGTAACAAACACAGTTTGACTAGATTTTTAAGGTTCTTGCAATCTAAACCCTTCTATATTCTGTACATACACAGAATTCTACAAGGACAACAGACGTGTTAATTACATTGTAGGTGTTTGGCTCCTCACACTTCCTGATTTTTCTCTTCTGACTTGGGCACTGACCTGATGTGACCTCAGAAGGTCTCAGGAGTCTAGAGAAAGACTCCAGTAGCTGCATGGTCACACCAGTGCCTGCGCACTGGCAGCCACCTGCTGTGTGCCCTGCCATAGCAAAACCCCAGCTAAGGGGCTCTGAAAACAGCTAAAAAAGCACAGCATTTAGAACCCTCTTAACTAGATGTCAGTGCTGGATAGTGTGTGAGAAACTTAACAATGAGCATCATTGTACATCCACATTGAGCTGTAACACAGCAATCTCCCGCAGATACTATCTTTTTCAGTTATTCATTTTCTGGAGCTGTTAAGTCTGTACTGGAGAGCTGCTGACTCAGAAAGAGAGCAGAAGCTTCCTTAATAAGCAACATTTTCTACAGAGAAGACCACATTTATATTCCACAAGCTATGCAGCTTTCTGACCTAATACAGGTACTATCCAAAATTTGTTTTAAAATACACACAGAATCATAGAATAGTTAGGGTTGGAAACGACCTTAAGATCATCTAGCTCCAACCCCCCTGCCATGGGCAGGGACACCTCACACTAAACCATGCCACCCAAGGCTTCATCCAACCTGGCCTTGAACACTGACAAGGATGGAGCACTCACAACTTCCTTGGGCAACCCGTTCCAGTGCCTTATCACCCTAACAGGAAAGAATATCTTCCTTATATTGAATCTAAACTTCCCCTGTTTAAGTTTGAACCCGTTATCCCTTGTCCTGTCACTGCAGTCCCTAATGAAGAGTCCCTCCCCAGCATCCCTATATCCTATATACATCTATCTATAAAACTTACATCCAGCTTTCTTAACACTGATGTTGCTTACTTACCACCAAGATCTCCCAAAAGGCTGCTAAAAGGGTTTCACAGATGTTCTGTTTTACAGAAAGCTCAACACAAAGCCCATGGGTAAGACTAATGGAAAGGAGATGTTGATTTTTAAGCATGAGGAAAGAAGAAAGAATGATCTGGTTCTTGAATGCAGGTGAACCAAGACTCAACTTTCTGCTTACCCAAGGCTTGAAATAGAGCATTCTCATCTTTAAAGAGGGAACAGGAGGAACAAACAGCTCCAAACTTTTTAGAATTGCATTAAGACAGACGATCTCATGCCACCAAGATGGATCATGTAGGCATTACTTACTGACAGAGTCTTACAGACCACTGCCTATGTGAAGCAGTGCCTACTCTCAATGTTCTGATCATCACATTCTAAATTAAGGTAAACTAGCTGCACCATACACACCATATTCCACATACATTGCCCATTAGTACTACTGGCATTTACAACTACCTTGTCTTGAGACAGAACTTCTCCCTTTAGTAGGGTTTCCAGCACTGCAACATCTACTGTACAACCACCTAACATGCTCGTTGCAGATGTGCCACAGGAGTTAAGGCTTTGGGAAGTGAGAACTAGGCTTGACGCAAATTAGTCAAGGTGTTAGTATTAGAATTTGTCTTCAATGATCTTCTAGAGGCACTTATGCAAAAAAATGCATTAAACCAGAATAATCTCACAGAGTAACACTGAAGTGAAAACCTGTTTTCTGAGGTAGTTCTGACGGAAAATAGCACAGAAGAAAGGCTCTTTCCTGACAGTCATAAAGGTATCTCAGCCCTGGGAATGCCTACTAAAATGATGTCAAAGAATCCCACAGTCCTATGGTAACAGGACACACATAAAAACCCCCAACTCTAAACAATGCACTCTATAGAGTCAGTTTAGGCAAAGTACTGCATTAAAAAAAAAAAAAAAAAAAAAAAAAAAAAAAAAAAAAAAAAAAAAAAAAAAAAAAAAAAAAAAAAACACAATCATTCCCATTCTGCCTATTCTGAAGTTTATCAAAAAACATTTGAGTGAAAGAGTTCCTTTTGTCACCTTCGCTGTGTAAAACACCTGCTGACTAGTAAAGTCATACACACCTCTTCCTTCTGAATGACATTTGCTTTCACTGCACAGAAACAGGATGAAACAAATCACACAAATACACCTCAGAAGTTCCTTCCCAACAAATTATACAGGTAGTGCACCATCCTGTAAACAATGGCATAGCCTGGCTAAGTAGAGTCTCAGGTATTACCATGGTTCTTCTCATTCAGCAAGTTTTTGGTGGCTGGCAGGAACATCTCCATGAGTTCAGGCACCTTTCTAATGACATGAACAGCACACAATGCTGCCTGCAAAGGAAAAATATCTCTGTTAGTACATACCACAATGACAATGATACATTGAGAACATGCTTTGAGAACATCCAGCACAGTGGGAACTATTACAAATTTCTTAACACACGAAGACCTGGAAAGTTTATGGTACATTTTCCCATCCTTCTACCACACGAGATATGAAACGCCACCACAGAGTTCAGTAAAACTACTGAGTGAGGAGGTGGGGAGGGGAAAAAAATAAAAAAGGCACTGAGCTACAAAGTAATACTCCCACCAGCAATAGCTCACTTTTACATTATTCACTTCAGAAGTGGTAACAACTGCAAAGCGGTTCTGCCTTCTAAGACTATTTCAGTCTGTCTTCCTGTTGCTAGGGAGGGCATAATGTATTGGAAGCAACCAGTTAAATTTATATCAAATGATGGTTCTTTTTTCCTGTGAGTATCACCTCCTTCCTCATGAAGTTTAACCATGCCAAGTGCAAGGTCCTTCACCTGGGTAGGAGCAATGCCAGGCACAGCTACAGGTTGGGCAGAGAGGAGATTCAGAGCAGCCCTGTGGAGAAGGACTTGGGGGTGGTGGTCGATGAGAACACGAACATGAGCTGACTGCAGTGTGTACTCACAGCCCAGAAAGCAACCATATCCTGGGCTGCATCAAAAGCAGCGTAACCAGCAGGTTGAAAGAGGTGATCCTGCCCCTCTACTCTGCTCTCGGGAGACCTCACTTGGAGTATTGTGTGCAGTTCTGGTGTCCTCAACATAAAAAGGACATGGAAGTGTTGGAACAAGTCCAGAGGAGGGCCACAAAAATGATCAAGGGACTGGAGCATCACCCATACAAAGACAGGCTGGGAAAGTTGGGGCTGTTCAGCCTGGAGAAGAGAAGGCTGCATGGAGACCTCATAGCAGCCTTCCAGTACCTGAAGGGGGCCTATAGGGATGCTGGGGAAGGACTCTTCATTAGGGACTGTAGTGATAGGACAAGAGGTGATAGGTTCAAACTGAAACAGGAGAAGTTTAGACTGGATATAAGAAAGAAATTCTTTCCTGTTAGGGTGGTGAGGCACTGGAAGGGGTTGCCCAGGGAGGTTGTGAGTGCTCCACCCTTGGCAGTGTTTAAGGCCAGGCTGGGCAAAGCCGTGGGTGACATGGTTTAGTGTGAGGTGTCCCTGCTTATGGCAGGGGGGATGGAACTGGATGATCTTAAGGTCCTTTCCAGCCCTAACTGTTCTATGATTGTATGAAAATAACTATAATTCCTCCTGCAGGCGATGTGTCCTGTGAAAAACAAAGAATGCTGCGAAAAATTGCCTATTTTTTCTAGGGTGCAGAAGCAACAGGAGACACTGTTCTTTGTTGCTGCTTGAGAATCAACTGCACTGAGGGCCTCTTCCCAGAATACAGCAATATCTCCTAGCACTGCTTTTTCTCCAATCTCTCTCTAGGTCCAGCTCTAGACAAAGAAGTAACAACACATCTATTCCTAAATCCTACTGACACTCACCCTCCCAGAACTGAACAATTAAATAAATGTAAGAGAACAAGGGTGATTACACTTTGCATATGCTATGGCACACTTGCTATGGAATCAAGACAACTTAAAATTGCTTGCCTGTTTCAAGCCCTAAACCTCTCTCATATATGACAAAATAGAAACAACTGCCTCACCTGTTGGAGGCTTGCCATTTAGAGACTTACACACCTTCTGGCTATAGACAGACAAGGAATTTTGACTCTGTCTTGCACAGTGGGAAAATACTCAGCCAGTGTGATCCAAGCCTTCTAGTATTCCAGATATTAGCAAGGCATCAGATCAACCTTGAGTTTTAATCCATAACAAAGTATTCAAAACTTCCTTGAAGTACCTTCTTCCTAAGATAGGAGTTGGATGTTTTGAGGAGCTTTTCCACCTCTCCTGCAAGGTCTCTGCACATTTCTGAGGAGCCCATGCAGCCAAGAGTGCAGAGTGCCAGTCCTTGCACATATTGCGTGCTGTGATTAAGGTCACTGTAAAGAGAAAGAAAAAAAAATTAAAAAAAGCCAATAAGAGTGTGCAGAGAACCAGAACACACAGGAAAAGGCATCTGTATCTGCAGTCATCTAACCAGCCGCATACCTGGTGTGGGAGAACCCTCCAGGTTCTCAGTTATTTGGGAGCATAGAATCATAGAATAGTTGGGGTTGGAAAGGACCTTAAGATCATCTAGTTCCAGCCACCTGCCATGGCACAGCACCCCCATAGCAACTTTGAGTGCATGTGCCACACATAGGGTTTGCTACCACTTCTTATAAACCCCAGTTACAAAGATAAAATACTTAGTTAAAACTATCAGGTGGGTATTTAGGGAGTGAGTCAAGAAGAAGAAAGACCCCACAATTCCATTAAAACTTCTGAAGATAAAATGCTGCATTTTAGAATTTGCATGCAGAAAAGAACCTAACATGAGGTACAGTCCTGCAGTGACTCTGTGGGTTGTTCAGTTTAAATATGTTCTAGGACAGGCTTTAGTTTCTGCGTTTACAACCAAATGGTGTAGAAAAATCTATGTAAAAATATCCTCTGTCCTAAGGATAACTACAAACCCCACCACTCACACACCTTGAAAATAATCCATGCAGGAATCCTGTTTAGCAATCCTGAACATTCCTATGCCTAAGAAAGCTGCAAAGCAGTTAATGAGACGTTAAACCACCTAACAGTAGGTGCCACTCTTAAGGCCAGCTACCAAAGTCAGACCAAGTACAAGACAATACAGCTCTCACATGACAATCCCAACAGCCTTTTAAACCGATTTCTGTACTACCTTCCCATCTGACTATTTGGTATTTTTGTAGCCACAGTATCGAGGATCAGTGCTGAAGAACGTAAGAAGTATGATCCCTGGTTTGGGAGCAAGGGGAGCTGCAGACTACATGATGGGAAAGTTGGGGAAGTGAGTGCTATGTAAGCAAATGCTCACAACATGCAGAAAAGCCAGAGACGGTATTCTGGTCGTAACACCACGCAGTTATGGCAACATGCAGATGAAAGTATAGACAGTACATGCCACTAAATGAGTTGGTTGTTTCCTTCCCTCAACAGAGTTTTGGCAGCTATATAAGGCTTTGTCTACAGCAAGTACGCGCTTACTTTTCCCTACCAAAAATCTAGGTCTTATTGTTCAAAATAATGAAAGATAATGTCATAAATCAAATGCTTTAATGTCTAGATAAAAGCAAGACAAAGTGGTAGATGCAGAAGCCAAAGAAAAAAGCAACAACCCACTAAGATGGTGGGAAGCTGCCCACCCACTTTGCTCGGCTTCAGCCTGACCCATTTCCAGTTCAAACTCTAAACGCTTACCACACAAAGTCATTTCAAAATAATCAAGAGAAGTCTTAACCTAACAGACTGGTTGTAATGGAAAAGCCTTACAGGTATGACATTTCAATGAAAAATCCTTGAATCTTTTTCATTTCAATGAAAAATCCAAATGTCTCTTCTCTCCTGGACAACCAAGCCCAAAGTTAGCAGATCCTCAGGCCTCCAGTTTTCTCAAGTTCCTTTCCAAGCACTTTAAGGCTGCAGCCCAATTGAAGATCAGTATTTCACTTGCTAATATCTGGGAGGCTTATGTTCTCAAAGTAAATAATAACAATAAAACCAGACACCACACTAACCAACCAAGCCTCTGGATAAATCAACTAGATCCCAGGTATTCCACTCTTCCTCCCATCCATCTTGAAAAGGAGTGTTATAGGAAATGCACTAATCATCTACTTAACTATAATGTAAAACAGTCTCAGTTAAACAGCATCCTGCTGAGAGAAAAAAAAGAGTGAAAAAAAGAACTTATGTCCCATCCTCTCATGTCTGATTTTAGCAACGATGCCAAGCAGACACCACATTCCAAGTTGCCATCCTTGCTTCAAAGGAAAACTATCCACTGGGACCATTAGCCCAACCTTAAAAAGAAAGCAGGACACAGTGCCTTGACCCTTAAAGTCAGACAACTCTTCAGAGCTCATCAGCAGAAGTCACGTAAAAAAACAGGCCAACATAGCTGCAGCAATATACATAACTGTGACATATGATGGTGAGTCCAGACCACAAAGTTTTAAGAACATCCTGATTCAATCATATTCAGAAGGTGCATGGACCTTTACTGATGCTACATTACGCTCCCCTGGCTTCTTCACACTGCACGATGGAAGATAACTAATTTACAGAAATGGAAGAGAGTTCTTTGCAATACTTAGAGGTCTTCTGCACTGGCCCAGCCGCTTACTGTGGTCCTTTACTTTTCCTGATTTTATTTATCTTAACATAGCCTCCAGAAACACACACTACCATTCTGCAACAGTTCTTCCATGAAGTGCTGTTTGCCACATACATCTCTTGAGGACCAATGCAATTTTATACTCTCTTCCCTCTAAGGGAGCTAGACAGGGTCATCCAATACAACACAACACTGGAACAGTCCTGTATGGTTAACAGCATATACCAAAGTTACCAGTTTTGTAACACAGGGAAAAATACCTAAAGTAGTCAAAATATCATTGTTAGAAGTGTGCTTTCAGATCCTGAAACCTCATAGCATGTGTTGATGGAGAGAGAGGTGGTACCCTTACTTCTTGATGCAATTGGTCATAAGAAGATGGACATCCTGTCTCTCATCCAGCAGCAACATGGCACCTAAGTACCCAATGCGCTTGTCTGTGAATTTCTGAGAGGCAATGAGCTTGAGGCACTCCAACTGGAAAAAACAAAAGGAAAAAAAAAAAAAAGAAGAAAAAATAAAAAGACAGAATTAGCTTAAACTACTACTTAGGTAGAGGAGAAATAGTTTGAATTTTGATGTGTACTCATTTAGGTGTCAGAATGCATTTTTAAAAGTGTATTTTATTCCCATTTGGTAACATGGAAAACAGAAAAGTTAAATGACCCAAAGCTCCCAGCAAGCCAGCAGGAAAGCCATTAGCAGCTCCAGCATCCTGAAGTAGCCAAACACTGCTGGCCTTCCATGACTGACCCCAGGTGTACCAGATATGTGGGTTTATATCTGACCATGAAAGTAAAAGATAACATATTTATAGAAATAAGAAATCCATCATTAAAAACAAAAAAGTAAAGATCTGGAAATCTTTATGCTTTCTAGAAAGGAAGCAGCATAAATGGCTTCTCAAAGCTGGTATGAGCCCTGTGCCTCACAAACATATCCTGCAAGTCTGTTTTACAAATTACCTGGGGCTGCAAGGCAGTGTACTCAGTGGGCTGAAAGAGGGGTCACACAAAGCTTACAGCAGATCATTGTAAAGGAAGTACAGGGGCATGCACAGGCAGAAATACAGGATGTCATTAAAAGCTTTTCATGGTCCCTACCTATAGGGAAGCTTAAATAGGGCAACAGGCACGGGAAATGCAAGAAGTGCACACAGATTGGGAAGGTAAAGTTGCATGTGATACTGGTAAAGAAACCAAAGTGCCAAAGAACATAAATGCTGTGGCCTAGACACTGACAGCTCACAACTCTGTGGCATCAGAACATACAACTCAACTATGCAAGAAGTTGTCACTATGTCAGCTAGTCACTAAGTCAGTATGTCAGCTAGTGCAAGGTGACAAACAGGTTAAAAAAAACCAACCAAACCAACCAACCAAAAAAAAATCCCACAAAAAAAAGAAACTTGAAAGAGAGTTTAGTTTGCTAGGTTTGAGGTAGCTGGAAAGACAGAATAAAGATACATTTGTGAACAATAATATCAGTCATCCACATGCAAGACTGAGTTTCAACAATGGGTAAGATCAACCAGGGAAAAGGTAGAGAGCACTAGATATTGACCTTTAATCCTTCCAGTGGAAAATTATCTTAAAGTTACCTTTTTGTGAGAGAATAATGCACCTCTGAACCGCCTTTCTTACTCACTTTTACAAGAGACTTCCTTACACAATCCTCTGCAAAAATACAGTGTAAAATTGATGACACCTAAGCTGCAATGCAAGAGCCAAAGGCAGAAGATAAATGTCTAAGAAAAAGCAGAAGGAACCCAATGACTGCAACAGCTACTGTAAGATATATTTCTAGTACTTCTGAATTTGAAAGATTATAACTAACATTTACCACATGAAAGGCTGGTGAGTTCTTGTTTCACTTGTATACAAATACATGTAAGCGAGCTTAATGAACAGTGATGCTGTGTATGAAACATGAGAAACTTCATCAGCTGAAGCTCTTACTACATCTAATTAGTGGAAGAAATCTTGATACCATTATATCCGTTTCATTCAAGGGAACAATTAAAATCTGCAACATTAGTACTATAACAGATACACTAGTAAAGCTGGATATAGCCAGACTACAGCTTACCCAAGTTTTTACTGACACAGGCACTCTTCCAAATGGATTTTTTTTTTTTTTTTGCAAGTAGAAATAATGACAACACTGATAAAGTTATTTCACGATTTGCCCAGCCTGCCTGACAATTCTAAGCTTGCACAAGTGGCCTCTGCACATGCTCAAGAAAGCCTGCCATCCAGTGCACTTTGGCATGCACTGGTTAAATGCAGTGCTCATATTCCTATTTTTGTACAAACATATCCTCGGTCAAAGCTGAGGATCCCTGACATGGAAAGAAGTAGATCAACCATTCACTAATGCTAACACCTTCTCTAAATTCTCTTTTATTACTGGTTGCATCATCCACACTCTTTCCTAAGTCAGCTCTGCTTACACCTTTAAGAGAAGCTGTCTAACAGAGCCTGTGGCCCTCTCCTGCTTTCTACCAAAACAAATTTGCTGCATACTTATCCTATCCCTCTCAGAAACGTCCCGTCTGCAGTGTTGAACTATCTACAACACTCCACTGCTCAAACTGCAAGCACCTTCAGCAAATTCTCAACTCATGCAAATTATACTCCACCTATGCAAATTAGCACTTTGAAAGAATCCTTCCAGATATAAGCATTGAGGACATACAGAGGTGTTCAACTTACTTTAAGAATACTTGTTAAAATCTCATCTCAGCCTAAGGCCCTACAGCTTCCTGAAAGTGCACCTGATAAACTACATGAGAACAAGGCCATCAAATGAAGTAGTCTGTTCCCAAAATAGTTAGCACTGATGCTTCTGTTTGAGATGTAGCCATGCTGGCAATAACAGACAGTGAATAGTCTGGTTTATTCTCTTCCACTGAGAGTGAAGAGGTAATTTACCACTACTGACCAAAGCAGAAACTGATCTAATCTTCCATATACAGGATTAAATACTCAAGCAAAATAATCCCCATGAAATTTAAACATGTTCCTAACATAGGTTAAATGTAGAAATTCCAGATGACACAATCTGTAAATACTGTTCATTCCTCTTGCAGCTATTACATACTCAGCCTTCATTTCTGTGACAGGAATTTTCTCTCTTCAACCAAGAAGCCTGGCTACATGAGGTGTTAACAACAGGGTAATACACAAATTTACCTGCTCTTACTCAGTAAGTCATTACTCTAAGCCAATAATCCAATGAGGTTATCCACTTCATATGCAACAGCACAGCCCAGACTCACTTCTTAACCCCAAGACTATTTGGAATCTGATATCGGTGGATTGAGTTTACTGTTTTAGTAAAATGCCAGGATTGATAAATCCAATCCTGAATGGAAAACTCCCAAGACATGAAGCTATTTTAAGGTATAAAACAACCTGACTTTAGCTTTATGGAAGACCTAGGTTAGATTATTGCTAACAGGATGCTTACTGACTTCTAAGCAAAACAGACTATACACCAAAGACTACGAAAAGCTCAACCTGAAGAACATCTTGCAGATCAAGAACTATCATCTTGTTGTCTCCTTTTTCCACAATCTACCAGTGTGACAAAAATAAGCCAAGCGATGGAAAAATACGAGCATTCTCCAAGTTACCTCACTGAGATGGGCTAAGGAACACCAATTCCCTATTGCTGGGAACAGACCAGCTCTTACCTGCCTAGAATAGACTGCTATAGGAAGAATAGGGTATAGAACCTTCTTTGAGGCATCTGGTATTTTCCATCTGAGAAAGACGTTATCACATAAAGTGCTGTTTCGAACCCATCTAAAAATACCCATGTGTACTGGACTGTGGCTCAAGAACTACTGCTCCACAGAAACAGGGGTGGTGAGGAGCAGACACTATGGCAAAAGTTGACTAATCCTGAGCTTCGTAACAAAATACAAAATCTCCAAACAGCAGACCTCAATAAAAGTCAAAAATCAACGTAGGATCAGAATATATATGAAGATAGACCTAAGAACATCCCAAAGAGCAGACAGCAAAACTGCAGCTGGGAATGCTCTATCTAAACAAGTCAACGTGCTCAAAACACACAAAACAGACTGGCATATGCATATAGCACAGCAAGCATGGAACTCTGACCTACCTGTCCAAAATGGGCAGGGTATCCCAGCATGTGCATGTACAGCAGCTTTGCCACATTTCTGCATCGGTATGTGTTATCTTCCTCTCGGAAAGATGACCGGATAGCAGCACATTCTTTTTGGATCATCTCACGCTCTTCTGCCTGGGTCCTTGCTGTCCGGATCGTCCGGATCAACTCCCGCAGTCTGATGGGGGCTGGCATCCTCTAGGACAAGAAAGAGATCTGTAAACCTTGTGCTGCACCTAAAGGCTTCGTAATGGTCTCATATTTTGGCATATTTTTTCTTCTTTCTTACCCTAAAATTATATACATAGAAGACTGAAGAAAATGCAGACTGCTTCAGTAACACAAAGTAAACTTGAAACCCAGAGGAATTCACTGTACCTCACATTTGCTTTCCCAGAAAATTAGAAACAGGAATTGCCATGCTTTGTGCTGTCAGGTTGAACATTACATGACTGAAACTGGCAGAAATAACACTCTGCAAGGTATGCTCTCATATTCCCATCATCTGCCTCTTTCCAGAAAAGTTAGGCTTCAGAGAGAGTTGATACTAAAATCATGACAACGCAGGACAGAAATCCTTTACAAAAAGCAATGCATTTAAGAACTTACACAACATTTCATAGAAGTGCTTCAAATAACCTGCAAACTTGTGCCATATACTTCCTTCTTAAAGGAAATCATCAGAAAAAGCAGATGGAAGAACAGTCCTAACTGTGTGGGTACTACAGAGAATCTTCTTTTGAAAATCAATCAATCAAGTTCACACCATCCGTATTACACACCAAAGAGAACAATCCTTTCTGGAAAAAAAAAAAAAGCCTGTTGCATTACCATCTGGTGGCACTGGTGTGAAAAAGTGCAAGAAAAGGGTCTTTTAAATGAAGTATTTTCACTTCGCCAGACAGAAAACTGTTGGAACCATTTGAGAACAATTTATCCTTCTGAGTGTTCCTCATGAGAATAATTTTTCTCAAACAAAAGCCAAACTTCAGAATCATGTTCAACAGCTGAACTTCTAGTTTAATCTCACCAAAGCTGACTTCAGCTTTCTGGGAGATCAGGCTGTGCAAGCCTGTCTACAGTCTCCTTCCACCCACACTACATTGTGAATGTAACTAAGCCATTCTGATAACAGGTTGTTAGTGCATCATCTTAATGCATACTAATTCATATGCATAGCAATTCATAGTAACTCACATCAACTTGTAAAATATTGCCATGGCAGCTGCTGCAGGTTTTGTCAAGGTCACTATCTTCCCAGTGACAGTATGTCATATATTTCAAGCATTGCCATATCAGAAAAAGAAGTACATTCAGATGCTGCACTAACTGGCTTGCATGACACCACAGAACAGACAGACTGGGAAGCATACAGAGGTAGCAGGGGACTTGTTTGCAGCAGAAAAGCAGAGATGCACATTCAGTGAGTAAAGGTGGCCTCACTACAAGACAGCTGAATGCAGCTCTATAGGTCTGGATTATATATATGGCCTCCTACGGAATTCATACATAACACTAAGTCTCTTTAGTCAAACCATGTTTCTGTGTTCATATTCCAGTTCCCTATCTTCATACCTAGAAAGTTTGAATTTACAGAAACACAAAACATTCCATTTTGAAAACAGAAGAGTAGAGATGCTCCTTCTACATAAGGAAACTCTGCCCCAAAATGCTGACATGTAGGATCAACGTTATTGGACACATTAATCCTCAGCCTTGCCTCGCTCCCCATGTGAACTTGAAAATCTTCCTATCCATAATGTGATATGAATAAATTAATGCTTACTATGCATTCAGATGTTGCACTAACAAGCATCACAGGAATGGCCACAGAGAAGTATAAAACTCATCTCCAGAAAAGAATCTGAACATGCCATTAATAAGGTCTTTCTTTGTGTCAGTCATGTTCTTTTCAAGCAGTTTGTAAGGTTCCTGCAATGACAAGATCTTTACACAGAATTGTATCTATACACACACGGAGAAGCCTTCAGTTACACAGAGTCTTTAGTCTTTAAGCTTCAGTAAGGCAGGATAAAACCCCCTCTCAAATCTACAAATCCATGTAACACCTGCTTAAGTTTGTGTTTCTGTTCTGAACAGTCATATTGGAAGTGGTCTCAATCTCCTATAAAAGCAATCCTCAACTAATTCAAGTTGACACCTCACTACATGAAGAACATAGTATCATAAAATAGTGAGGGTTGGAAAGGACCTTAAGATCACCTAGTTCCAACCCCCCTGCCATAAGCAGGGACAGCACACAGTAGACTATGTCATCCAAGACTCCATCAAACCCGGCCTTGAACACTGCTAGGGATGGAGCATTTAACACTTCTTTGGGCAACCCATTCCAGTGCCTCACCACCCTCACAGTAAAGAACTTCCTCCTTATATCCAATCTAAACTTCCCCTGTTTCAGTTTGAATCCATCACCCCTTGTCCTGTCACTACAGTCCCTAATGAGGAGGCCCTCCCCAGCATCCCTATAGGATCCCTTCAGGTACTGGAAGGCTGCTATGAGGTCTCCATGCAGCCTTCTCTTCTCCAGGCTGAACAGCCCCAAACTTTCCCAGCCTGTCTTTGTATGGGAGATGCTCCAGTCCCTTGATCATCCTTGTGGCCTCTTCTGGACTTGTTCCAACAGCTCCATGTCCTTTTTATGTTGAGGACACCAGAACTGCACACAATGCTCCAGGTGAGATCTTACGAGAGCAGAGTAGAGGGGCAGGATCACCTCCTTCGACCTGCTGGTCACACTGCTTTTGATGCAGCCCAGGATACGGTTGCTTTCTGGGCTGCAAACGCACACTGAAGCNCTTACGAGAGTAGAGGGGCAGGATCACCTCCTTCGACCTGCTGGTCACACTGCTTTTGATGCAGCCCAGGATACGGTTGCTTTCTGGGCTGCAAACGCACACTGAAGCTAGCTCATGTTCTCATCGACCATCACCCCTAAGTCCTTCTCTGCAGGGCTGCTCTGAATCTCTTCTCTGCCCAACCTGTAGCATGACCTGCCAACCCTTCACTGCTCTAAGTGGGCAATCAAAGGCAGCAGAAAGTAGATCAGAAATGGCATACCTTGTTCAGTACCCCCTTCCTGACAACAGCAGATGCCCGAGTAAGAGAGTATGAACAGAGCAAGGATTTAGCAGCAATTTCTCACAGTTCTCTTACAGTCTTCAACCATTTGTGGCCCAAGAACTTCCAAAGCCAGAAATAAGAAACACCCTGCTTTTATGTGGAGCCCAGGTAAACTGCTGGAATCAAAAATATTCTGCAGGACACAACCTGAGTTTCACACAGCTTTGTGCATGACATATGGAGACATAGCTACTTCTGCTCTACACTGCCAGCTGCTTGTTTCCACGGATGCCCCCAATTACTCTACACATCTGTCATCCTTCCTTCATCCCCCCCAGTCCAAAAAACAAAGCCTCACATCTAAACCCTCCCATAACTGATTTCCTTTGTTGCCTTGCCTGTGCGTTCTAGTTTTCCCATGTCCTTTCTAAAGAAGGAGAGAAGCAAAGTGCTGCACACAGCAGTTAAGAGGTAGATGTGCCATTGATTTGTTTACATAAAATGTCTACTATTTTGGACACTATTATTCTCCTTATAATTGGTAACACTCAATTTGGGGTTCAAATTGCTACCAAGTGGTCAGCTTGTGTCCTTCACATAACAGTATCATGAACTCAAAAATCTCTTTTCTGGTTGTCAAGGTGTGCCTAAAGCCCCTAACTTTTACCCTGGACTCAGCTGGTACACAAAGAAATCACACAGTTCTAAACTGATTTCAGTAAGCCACACTCCTGTGGAAAATTGTGAAGAAGTTAAAAAAAATAAAAACACTACTGCAGGAACATTTCTCTGCAGTCTAAGGGCAATACTTCCACAATCACTAAACTCACCAATATGCAGGCTCTTGCTGAAAGAGGTGGTTCCAGCCCTCCCCTTGCCCTAACACTGGCATTCCTGGGACAGAGTGCACTGCATGAGGCAACCTGGACATTTGAACACCAGCTTTTTGCTTTCCTCCCAGAGTAGTCCCAAGACTCATCAGTTTGGCTAGTGCACACACGAAGGTGACACCAAGGACACAGCTTGGGAGACTCTAAGGGGAGTGAGAAAGACGGCAAGTGTTCCCTCCAGCAGTAAACCACACTTACACCATGGTTCTGCTCTCAGCTTAACTGATCTAGAACTTTAATGTTCCCGAGAAGACAGGCAGTGGTTATTACAAGTTTAAATCATAACTGACTTTCTTACTTTAAAGAAAGAATTCTTTGGAAACTTTTTGAAACACCAACACAGAGTCTGCAAACAAACTGAAGTTTGGCAGCAACTTGCCTTGATATCACAAGTCCTTCTGCGCCCACTCTGTATTTGAAGAGCTGAACACTGGTAGCTTCAGCCTAGGCCTTGTGCAATCACACTGCTTTCCTTGCCGTGGGAACAAAACACGCTGTAGGTATGCCCACAGAGGGCTTCAGGAGGTTAATTTTGGCACTGGATAACAGAAAAGACTGACTAAATAGTTTTAATCAATAGGAAAACTACATTGAATGAAGTTACCATGTAGCTTTTTATGAACATTTATTTTGCATCCTTCAACAGCTCTCAGGCAGGACTTCCCACCCCACTGAGTGTGCAGGTAAAATGAAAACAAACACCAAAAATCCAGTATGACTTCACCCAAACATCATCCAGCCACTAAACAAAAGGAAGAGTCTATATTTACAAATGCCCTTCCATAAATAAACAATCAGCAAGCCAGCTTGTAACCACAACCACAGGAAAGCAAGGAGAAACCAGCATTTTGGAAACCAAAGAATTAAAGAGTAAGATTCATAATCATGGCAGCTTATAAGTTATGAGGCTACCTCCTGGTTTCACCTGCACAACACAACAACATGCAGTTACTACATATATACATACACACTACATATATAGTCCAATCTGAACTACTTCCCAAGACCAATCCTATCTCACACACGCTTCCTGACACAACAAATCAGAACTGTTCTGAGGACAATACAAAGGGCAAAAGGCAAAGCTATGATTTATTTTCCAGCATTCCAAACTTCCATCCTTTTGCTGCAACTCCACACTCTGTTCTTTTTTAGTTAGTTTTTAATTGATCAATCTGCTTTTTTAAAAAATATACATTTGAATTCTTCCCATATAAACAGTTTCACACCAAGCTATATAAAATACTCACCGCCTATTAATTTATTTTAGGCCACCTGTGATTTTACAGCCTTCAATTGTATTTACCCCTTAGCCACCTCCCTTTCTAGGCAGTAGAGTCTTACTCTAATCTCTTCCTGTATGGAGCCATTGCACAATTCCTTCAGATTGCTTTGTACCTCTCATAATTCCACTGAAAAAGAGTAGACCTATAAAAAAAATATTCAAGTAATAGAAGCATTAAGAGTTCACAAAGAATTTTCTTTCCTCTGCACTTAGAAAGTTGAAAGTGTTTAAACTCACTCGGCCTGTTTGGCTGCTGGGGAACTGACATTTCTAATAAAGATCTTATAGATACCTTTAAGACCTTGGGCTTGAGTGACAACTCAGAGCCTTTCACCATGTATTTACCTTAACAGTAATGTCTTTTCAGTATAGGTATTGCTTTCCATTTATTGACAACAAATGCTTTTTACCATCTCATTACATATTTCCTTAGTATCACAAAATCCTTCCACAGCTTTTGAATGAAACTATCACCTCACTACTCACTCCTTCAGAGTGCTTTGGGAACACGCTGACTGGCACAGGTTCACAGCATATCTCTCAATAACCACCTCCTATTATGCCATTGCCTGGACACTTTTCTTTCTTCCCTAGCTACTTATTAATTGACAATCAGAACTCCCGTGAAAAAACATGCTATGAAAACCTTTGCTTAGAAGTTCTGTCAGGATTTCTGAAACAAAAAAACACCCCATAACCCAGGTGTTTATAACCTTGACAACCTTCACCCATGTTCTAAGGACTTGTCCAGAACCGTGCAGTTGCAGGGCCTCTCGTGGAGTCCTTTTAAAAAACTGCATCACACAAACTACCACCTACTCTTGTTGTAAATAAAGCACTCATTAAGATAGTAACATACCAGATTTAAAAGTTGAACGGTTTTGTGTTCCTTCAGAGATATTGTGAACTTCACTTCCTATTGGCAATCTATTACTAATTTTACCTATTTGTTCCAAGAGCTGTTCTTGTGACATTTCAGTTTCAGAATATTCATCAGATTTCAATACGAGTTTTTCCATATAAAGCACTGATGCAAATAATGTGGTTTTTTTTTCCTATAAATTTGTTTTCTTCACACACTGGTTATCAGTCAGACTGTAGTATACAGAATCATAGAATAGTTAGGGTTGGAAAGGGCCTTAAGATCATCTAGTTCCAACCCCCCTGCCGTAAGCAGGGACACCTCACACTAAACCATGTCACCCACGGCTTTGCCCAGCCTGGCCTTAAACACTGCCAAGGGTGGAGCACTCACAACCTCCCTGGGCAACCCATTCCAGTGCCTCACCACCCTCACAGGAAAGAATTTCTTTCTTATATCCAGTCTAAACTTCTCCTGTTTCAGTTTGAACCTATCACCTCTTGTCCTGTCACTACAGTCCCTAATGAAGAGCCCCTCCCCAGCATCCCTATAGGCCCCCTTCAGGTACTGGAAGGCTGCTATGAGGTCTCCATGCAGCCTTCTCTTCTCCAGGCTAAACAGCCCCAACTTTCCCAGCCTGCCTTCGTATAGGAGATGCTCCAGTCCCTTGATCATCTTCGTGGCCCTCCTCTGGAGCTGTTCCAACAGCTCCGTGTCCTCTTTATGCTGAGGACACCAGAACTGCGCACAGTACTCCAAGTGAGGTCTGATGAGAGCATATGTCTCTATTACGTATTGTATTCCTATACCGGGGAACAAAACAGACCCAGGCACATGGTCTTTAGGTGTCATTAAACATTAAAAAATGTACAAAAACATGCATCTCATCCATGCTAAGGTACTGACAAATGAATTATGAACACCAGTTGAAAACACGAAGAACAGGAGAACAGATCAAGAAGTTTGCTTAGGAACATAACACAAACACCCTCCCACCACCCCCCCCCCCAGGAACTTCAAACAAACATTAAATAAAGCTTTC